>CM016626.1:41158011-41367184 GCA_005393395.2 Gossypium australe | reverse complement strand
TTTTTTATATAAGAACAAATTTAAAAATAATACATCAAAATACTAAAATATTAAAATAAATATTCTCAATAATTAAAATAAATTTTTAAAAAAGTATATAATATTTATGCTTAAATAATCCTAATGTAGGTGCAACTTCGCAAGCAAGTGACTTTAAAATAGTAGTAAAATTAACAATAAAACAAGAGTTATACAATTCAAATAATAATAACATAATAGTAACAATATAATAGTGAAATGGTAGCAAATCAATAGTGAAATGACAACAAAACAACAGTGATGAAACAACAACAAAATAATTTATTCGGGTTGGGCCAGGGCCGAAATCCTACCCAAGCCCCGACTCGTTTAGAAAATGGGTCTTATTTTTTGTCCAAGTCTATTTTTCGGGTCTTTGTTTTTACCCAAAACTCTTTCACTTTTCGGGCAGGCCTTTGAGCTTGGGTGGATAACCCAACCGATGATTAGGTCTAATTGGATCCATTTGGATTCGAATAATTTGAGTTTTTAAATTTACAATTAGAGTATTTCGGATTTAGTCTATTTCGAGTTCAAATTATTTTAAGTTCAAGTTGTACGACCCAATTTTTTACCCCAATTTTTAGCCTCGAGCCCAAATAACCTCAAATCAAACCAAACCCAATTAACCAAGCCCAAGTAACCCTAACCCAATAGACCACTAAACCGACCACTAACTCCACTACCCCACTAACTCCATCACCCCACTTGCTTGCAAATAAGTTGTAAAATTTGGCTATAAAAGCCATTCAAAACCATGTAAACGAGAGAGTTTTTTCTTCTCTTTTCGGATAGTGGGGAGTTTTTTCTTCTCTTTTTCAGATAGTTACGAATACACGAGAAATTAAGTACACAAAAAGCAAAGAACTTAGAGACAGATTCAAAATATCCAAGGTGTTCTTTTCATTTTTGTTCTTTTTATTCATTTTTTACATTCGTTCTTAAGAATAAACACAAAAATAAGGAAAGCGGTAGAAACGTACCCATTTGAAATCATCAGAAAAAGGAGTTTTTTTTTTTCGATCGCCGTGTACGGCGGCGCCACAGCGGCACGTTTTGGAAGGGAGGGATAATTTCCCTTTTTGGTCCTCTTTGTTATTCGCACATGCAGTTTGGTCATTCTCTCTTTTATTTCTGATTTTACCTCAAAACTTCTGATTTTACCTCAAAACTTCTGTTTTCATCCAATTTAGTCCCTTTTGATTTTTTGCTATTTTTATTAAATTAATTAATTTGAGCTTTATTATTATTATTATTATTGCATTTACCATTAATACTATTATTATTTTATTATTAATAATGACTAGGTTTACTACTATATTTTATTTTATTATTATTATTAATATTATTACTACTATAGTTTTTTTATTTTTAATTAATTTTTCTATTATTATTATATTCCTTTGTATTATTATTATTTACTATTACCATTATTATTATTTTATTATAATCGTATTTCTTATATTTCTTATATTTACTATTATCATTATTTTTATTACTAATATTATTATTATTACTAATTAGTATATTATTATTTTTTATTGTAATTATTATTTAACATTACTACTACCATATTTTTTAATTTTATAATTATTATATTCATTAGAATCATTATCATCTTTGTTTGTCATTATTTATATAGATATACATATACATATATTATTATATTATTAGTATTATTATTATATATTTATCATTCCATCTATTATCTCTATTATTATTAACATCTTTTTATTTTAAATTTTTTCATTTATTATTTTATATTACTACAACCATATCTTTTTAATGTTGTTTTTATTGCAATTTTTTTACTATTATGATTTATTTATTCGGTTCCTTCGTTTCACGTAGATCGAAGATTTGATTATATTTTAATGTATTTTTTTTTTTTTTTGCTTGTATTTACCTTTTTCCCAACTCATAAAAGGATTTTTAAACAAGGCAATGTTTTGTGTTGGACGATCGAGGAATCGTGCCCAATCGTGCTGGGTTTCGATTTCTCGTTCGTCCAAATGACTAAATATCCTTTTAAGATTTTGACTGTGTTTTCTTAAATAAGGCAATGTTTCATGTTTGGAAATTCGAGGAATCGTGCCCAATAGTGCTGGGTTTCGGTTTTTTTTTTTTGGCCAAATAGTAGAATACCCTTTTAAAATTGCAATGCATGAATTTTAGAAATCATGAAATGATATCGGTATCGAGGATTGAAACATCGTGTCCTAACGTGCTGGATGTGGTATTTCATCTTTTCGGGACAAGAGAATTTCGATATCCAATTCGAATTATCCAAACATTTTCTAAAAGATTCGTATTTAAAATCTCTTCCAATTTTCGATATTAGGACATTATCAATCAATAGGTACCAATTGGGCATTGCGAGGGTGCTAATCCCTTCCTCGTGCGTAACCGACTCCCAGACCCATTTTCTTAAAATTCGTAGACCAAATGTTTTATAAGTTGACCCAATCACACTTCAAAAAAGATTGGTGGCGACTCCGTTTCCTTTTAAAGTCGACCCGTTTTCCAAACAGAAATGGTTTAGACACAAGTATTTCAGGTTTGGTTGTCAAATTTCAAGATTTTTTTGGTAAATAAAACAAAGAAACACAAAGATTAATTCCTAGACATATTACCGATGGTATAATCTTCCTTCATTATCTCTTAATCTCCAAAAGGGAATCTTCAACATATGTAATGTTCGCTCCTCGTTAAGGCATTTTGCTAAAGCATCTGCTACCTGATTGGATTCTCTTGGAACATAATTTAAAGACCATTTCTCTTCAAATGCTAAAATTTGTTGAATCCTCCTTATTAGAGAGCTTTTTGGACCATCAGGCTTGCTACCACAAATAGAGATAACATTTTTCAAGGTTATTAGATTGAATAATGACCTCAGCATAGCCTTGTTTTTGTAGGAGAAGTAACCCATCCAATATTCCCCATAGCCAGTAATCGTTGCTGTACATTCCCAAAGGTCGATTGTACCCTAAGATCCACTGTCCTCTACCATCACGTATAACTCCTCCTGCAGCAGAAAAATCAGACACAAAGTGAACAACACCGTCAGTATTAAGGTAGAAACACATACCTGAATTCTGATTAATAGAAGATTGATTTGGCCAGCAATCCACCGCTGTAATCTGAGTAGAGGAAAAATGATTCGCCCAACTATAAGATGTATTGATGATGTCCTTAGTACTCATAGAACTTCCTTGGAAAATGATCAAGTTCCAATTCTTCCAAATGCGCCAATGAAGAATACCAAAAAGGCAAGTCCAATTAGAGATATTTGCACTAATAGAAGGTTGAAAATGCAAATTCGAGAGCAGCCACTTAGAAATATTGCCAACGAAGGAACTATCAAAATGATTGGAAGGGATGACTTGTTGCATTTTAGCTTTAGATTATTTTAATTTAGATTATTTTTAATTTAAATTATTTTTTAATTTGAATTTTTGCATTTATACTAAATTGGAGTTAAATAAGTGGTGCTAACATTCATAAAATCTCCTAAATGGACACTTGGGAGAAAAGCATTGAGAAATTTTGTACCAATCAAAATGCATTTAAGGTTTTTTTTTTTATTTAGAAAAGTGTCCTTCTTAATAAATTATGAAAAGGACCCAACTTCAATATTAATTATGGGAATGGCCTGAAATCTACAATGGACTTGGTGCTGCCACTTCCTAAGGCGGCACCACCCTAAAATTTCACCCAATCATCAGCCAATCATTTAGATATTGACTATATTCAAAAATAATTTTTTTGTGCCACCAATTTTCCAGACGGCACCTGTAACACCCCCTACCCGTATTCATTATCGGAATAGGGAACGAGGCATTACCGGAGCTTACAATATTTATTTATTTTTTTTTACTCAATATAACTCCTTTATAAACAATCTAGTCTTCCCTGCAAATTTTTTTTTAAACCGAGACTAATTCATATCAACCAATCCAATCAACATACCTTCAAAATAGATCCATGCAAATTTATAAGATAACCTCATTACATACTGAAACTAGAAATTTGTTAGCCATACCAATGGCTGACCTTACATTCATTTCATATTAACATCTACTTATTAGCTTATACATGCCATTGATTTCCAAAATAAAGTTTCTTTATATACCGAAATCTTGGGGTTGATAGTGTGATGTGTCTCCCACCGAATCCGACCTCCGAGCTCTTAATACTACAAAATAGAGAAAGGAACAGAGTAAGCACTTTGTGCTTAGTAAGCCCATGTAACAAGAATTATACTTACCTAACATTTTCAATATAATGTAATAACCATTTATATCCATTCAATGCATTATTACCTTAACATTTACAAACTCAACATTCAAGTCAGTCCAATAATTTTCATATATCAATAATATATACTATCATTGATGAGCTCATCAATACCATAATTTCCATATTTTTTTTTTTATATTATCCCATGAATTACTCTCGGAATTTCGATGGATTTTCAGAGGTACACTTTAGTGTACAAATTCGGGTCCGTTCAATTCATTCATGTGCGCACATTTTCATTTCAGAGAGCACACTCCCGCGAACCTCATCTTTCGGGATTACCAGTCCAGGCTAAATCCCCTGCAACGACAATTACTCTAATGAGTTTGGATCTGAATTACAGTCCAGGCTAAATTCAGACCCTAATTCGGATTACCCGTCCGGGCTAAATCCATTTTCCACATATTCTTCGGGAGGGCTATATCAGGATAGGATCACCCGTCCGGGCTAGATCCTTTTTACCGTCAATTCCTTTTCAGAGATCCATCGAATTTTCCTTTCATTCAACCGGGATTTCTTTCCCTTTTTATCAAATATATCAATGTTTCATCAAATTTCATACAATGGACATTCAAATCATATTCATATCAATAACATACATTTCAAGCATTTAAGAATATAATTCAAGTTACACGAACTTACCTCGATTCTAGTTTGTATACAAAATCTACTAGTCCGGAACTTTTTCCTTTCCTCGATTTAGCTTTGTGTTTGAGTTTTCCGGATTTGGTGCAAAAATTATGATATACCAGCTTAGATACCCCTCCTATGGCGTTTTTTTGCTGATGAGAGTGAAGAAAAATGAAGAGATTTCTAGATATCCCTATTTAGTCCTAGTTTTATTTAGCAAAATTTTGTTATTTTCCCCCATTTTACCCTTATTTCTCCTTATTTTTTTTGTTGATTTCATACCTTGCCGTCCAGCCCAATTAGACCTTGGGTCTATTTTCCTTTTAAGCCCTCTTTATTTTATCATTTAAACTATTTAATCATTTTTCATAATTTTGTATTTGTTACAATTTAGTCCTTTTCATTTAATTACATACTCAAACGTTAAAATTTTCTAACGAAATTTTAATACCACATTACTAACATTTTATAAATATTTATAAAAATATTTCCTACTCAATTTTATGAGATCAAGGTCTCGATACCTTGTTTTTACCCAATTCCTTCAATAATTCCTTTTTCTAACTAACCACTAAATCGGTAAAATTTTCTATCGATATTTTAATACGATTTTCCTATCATATAAATATTCATGCAAAAATATTAAAATAAATTTCTCTTTAAATCGGATTTATGGTTACGAAACCATTGTTCCGATAACCTTGAATTTAGGCCATTACAACTCTCCCCCCCTTTTAAGGATTTTCGTCCTCAAAAATCTTACCAGTAAAGAGGTTTGGATATTGTTTTCCTCATTGTCTCCTCCGGTTCCCATGTCGCTTCCTCAATCCCATGCTTTTGCCATAATACTTTCACTAAATTTATCTTTTTATTTCTAAGCTCCTTTGTTTCCCGTGCCAATATCTTGACCGGTTCTTCACTGTAAGTCATATCCGGTTGAATCTCCACTTCTGTCGGAGAAATAACATGTGAAGGATCTGACCGATATCGTCGTAGCATAGATACATGAAAAACATTATGAATTCTATCAAGTTCCGGTGGTAATGCCAATCGATAAGCGACCGGTCCAATTCTTTCTATAATTTCATATGGCCCGATAAATCTTGGACTCAATTTACCTTTTCGACCAAACCGGAGAACTTTCTTCCAAGGAGACACTTTCAGGAATACCTTGTCACCGACCTGAAATTCAATCTCTTTTCGTCTAAGATCGGCATATGATTTTTGGAGATCGGAAGCTGCTTTTAAACTATCCCGAATAACCTTTACTTTTTCTTCTGTTTCCCGGATTAAATCAACCCCATGTATCTTCTTTTCACTGAGCTCTGTCCAATATAATGGTGTTCTACATTTTCTACCATACAAAGCTTCATACGGAGCCATTTTAATACTGGACTGATAACTGTTATTGTAAGCAAATTCAATCAAAGGTAGATATCTCTCCCAATTACCATCAAACTCTAGTATACAACATCGGAGCATATCTTCCAATACCTGAATTACACGCTCAGATTGGCCATCTGTCTGAGGATGAAATGCAGTGCTAAAATACAACTGAGTACCCAAGGCTTCTTGCAATTTGTCCCAGAAACGAGACGTAAACCGAGGATCTCTATCTGATATAATGGAGACAGGCACTCCATGTAGCCTGATAATCTCAGATATGTACAGTTCAGCCAGTTTATCTAAAGAATAATCCATACATACCGGAATAAAGTGCGCTGACTTTGTCAATCGATCAACAATCACCCAAATAGCATCTTTTTTCCTCGGAGACAACGGTAACCCCGATACAAAATCCATAGTGATTCTTTCCCATTTCCATTCCGGTATAGTAATTGGCTGAAGTAACCCCGAAGGTACCTGATGTTCAGCTTTAACTTGCTGACATATTAAACATCTTGATACAAACTCAGAAATATCACGTTTCATACCTGGCCACCAGTACGTCTTCTTCAAATCATTATACATTTTATTACTTCCCGGATGTACAGACATAATACCACTATGAGCCTCGTGTAAAATCTTCTGTATGAGCTCTGAATTCTTGGGTACACATACCCTATCTCTGAATAATAAACAACCATCAATCCCCACTTGAAATTCAGAATCAGTACCTGACTCACATTGTGCCCGTTAACCTGCAACTTTTCATCATTCTTCTGAGCTTCACATATTTGCTGTAGAAATGTCGGTTTAGCTCTCAACTCAGCTATGACTGAACCATCATCAACCAAAGACAATTGAGCATTCATAGCTCGCAAAGTAAACAGAGATTTTCGGCTTAAAGCATCAGCAACAACATTAGCCTTACCCGGATGGTAATCAATAATCAAATCATAGTCCTTTATCAATTCAAGCCACCTGCGCTGTCTCAAATTCAAATCTTTCTGTGTCATCAAATATTTCAAGCTTTTATGATCAGTATAAATATGACATTTCTCACCGTACAAGTAATGCCGCCATATCTTCAATGCAAATACAATAGCAGCTAACTCGAGATCATGTACCGGGTAATTTCTTTCATGTGGCTTAAGTTGTCTTGAAGCATAGGCTATTACTTTACCTTCTTGCATCAAGACACAACCTAAACCATTTAATGAAGCATCACTATAAATAACAAATTCCTTACCTGGTTCAGGTTGTACCAACACAGGTGCTTTCGTCAATAAATCTTTCAATCGATCAAAACTCTGCTGGCATTCATCAGTCCACTCGAATTTAACATCTTTCTGCAACAAACGGGTCATCGGAGAAGCTATCATAGAGAACCCCTGTACAAATCTCCGATAATAACCAGCTAAACCCAAGAAACTTCTAACTTCAGATATATTCTTCGGTGGACTCCAATTAATAATAGCTGAAATTTTATTCGGGTCTACCCTGATGCCTTCGGCTGATACAACATGTCCAAGGAAACCCACTTCTCGGAGCCAAAATTCAAATTTACTGAATTTAGCATAAAGCTTCTTCTCACGCAGGATTTGCAACACTATTCTCAAATGTTCTGCATGCTCATTTTCATCTCGAGAATAGACTAGAATATCATCAATGAAAACTACAACAAACCTATCTAAGTACGGTCTGAATATCCGATTCATCAGATCCATAAATACTGCAGGTGCATTAGTCAGCCCAAAAGGCATAACCAGAAACTCATAATGCCCATACCTGGTTCTGAAAGCTGTTTTCGGTACATCTGGCTCCTTTACCCGTAGCTGGTAATAGCTCGATCGGAGATCAATCTTTGAGAATACTGTGGCACCTTTCAGCTGATCAAATAGATCATCAATCCGGGGCAATGGGTACTTATTCTTTATAGTTACCTTATTGAGCTGCCGATAGTCGATACACAATCTCAAAGACCCGTCTTTCTTTTTCACAAACAGAACCGGAGCACCCCAAGGTGAATGACTCGGTCTAACAAAACCTCTATCAACAAGTTCCTGTAACTGTATCTTTAATTCTTTTAATTCTGTAGGAGCCATCCGGTATGGAGCTATGGAAATCGGAGTAGTTCCCGGAATCAAATCTATAGAGAATTCCACTTCCCTTTCTGGTGGCAACCCGGGTAACTCCTCTGGAAACACATCAAAAAATTCGCATACTACTGGCACTGCCTGTATCTTTGACTCAGATACCTTGGTATCGAGTACATAAGCAAGAAAAGCATCATACCCCTTTTTAACATACCTCTGAGCAGCAATAACTGAAATCACATCAGATAATCCCTCTGTCTGATCAGATTTAACCCGGAGTAATTCGCCATTCTGACACTTCAACACAATATATTTCTGTTTACAATTTACTACTGCATCATGCTGAGTTAACCAATCCATACCCAATATCACATCAAACTCATCAAATGGCAGTAACATCAAATCAGCTAGGAAACAATAACCTCTTACTATCAGTGGACAATTTTTACAAATTTTATCCACCAAAACAGATTGGCCCAGGGGGTTCGATACTTTAACCACAAATTCAGTAGGTTCAATAGATAAATCTTTAACACATGCAAGCTTTATACATATATATGAATGCGTAGAACCGGGATCAATTAATGCAGTAATATCAGTGTCAAGTAAAGAAAATGTACCAGTAATAACATCGGGTGCTGAGGCATCTTCTCTGGCACGAATGACATATGTCCTAGCAGGTGCTCGTGTCTCAGGCCTGCCTACAGTGTCTTTTGCAGCTCCTCGGCTACCACTAACATTACCGGATGGTCGAGATGGTCTACCCCTTGAAACTGGATTACTCGTTTAGATATCTGTTCCACTTCTTTTTCACCCCTTTCTGGACAATCTCTGAGGAAATGGTCAAAAGAACCACATCGGTAACAAGCCCCGCTCTTAAATCGACATTCACCAAAATGAGCTTTATTACAATACTGGCATCTCAGCTTAGGGGTACCAACACTGCCAACACTGGTCACTGATGGAGTGGAAGGTCTTGGATTAATGCGTTGAGAACCTCGTTCTCTGCCTGAATACCCAGTGACCGAGGTAGAACGATCCAGGTACTTCTGCAATTTCTTTGGAGCAGAAAACTGAGATTTTCCCATTGGTCTTTTACTAGAAATTCGAGCTTCCTTCTCAGCCTGTTTCTTTTCTTTGCTCAATTCTTCTGCTTTATAAGCTCGCTCTGCCAATATAGCAAACTCTCGAATTTCAAGAATTCCGATCAATAGCTTAATGTCTTCATTCAACCCTTCTTCGAATCTTTTACACATTTCAGCTTCTGACTGGACCCATTCTCGAGCATATTTACTCAACCGAACAAATTCCCTTCATACTCAGATACCGATCTATTACCCTGTTTCAGCTCAAGAAATTCTTTCTTTTCTGATCAAGGAACCTCTGGCTGATATATTTCTTTTAAATTCGTTTTGAAAGAACTCCCATGTAATTTCTTCTTTCGGAACAACTGAAGCTTTAGTATTCCACCAATGGTAAGCTGTGTCTTTTAGTAGTGAAACGGCACATTTCAGACATTCTTCTGGTGTACAAGATAAATCCTCCAAAACCCGAGTAGTATTCTCTAACCAAAATTCAGCCCGCTCAGGATCATCATCAACTGCTGCTCGAAATTCTTCGGCCCCATATTTTCGAATTTTATCAACCGGAGCTTTCCCTTTTCTAACAGATTCAGTACCTGTAGTCTGTGGGATCTCGGGAACCGGTGGAGGAGCAGGAGGGGGAGCTTGAGTTTGCTGCACTACAGGGTTAGTTCTTATGTATTGAGTAAACCATTCATTCATCATTTGAAAGAAGGCTATCTTTGGCGGATACTCGGATCCAACCAAACACACCATACTGGCACCCAGTGCCTAATCGGATAGTTCGAAGTAATATAGTGACACCCAGTGTCTCATCGGCCCAGCCGAAGTAAAGAGGTACCCAGTACCTTATTGAATCTATCCGAAGTAATTAATATGACACCCAGTGTCTCATCGACTCAAGGTCGAAGAATCCTTGAACACTTCCAATCCTATGGCATGCCAATTATATCCGACTCAGCCCGACTAGTTAATAGGGTATTTAAATCACATATTCATATCACTTTCACTTTCAACTGATCATAATCATTCGGATTCAATTCATACATATTATCAATACAATCTCAATCTCAATCTCAATCTCAATCTCAAACCACTTCCAATTTAATTTCACAAATTAATTCAATATACCTTTCATATCAATATTTTTATAAAATGTAACACCCTCTAACCCTAAACCGTCGCCGGAACAGGGTTACAAGGTATTACTAGACATATCAAACAATTTACATTATTAAATATAGCATTAAATTATAATAAATAATTGAATTTTATTCAATTCCTAACCTTGTTCTTCATTCCACATTCTTTGTACACAATTCTATTATTTACTTATAAGTTCTTTCTAGGCTGTCTACCTGAGTCATTGTCACTAAATCATCTATATCTGGAGCTACGAAACTTCAAATTAATATCCGTAAATTTTCCCCGAAACTAGACTCATATATATTTTTACTGTAAATTTTTTAGAATTTTTGGTATGGCCAATCAATACCAGATTATTCTTAAAGTTTCCCCTATTTCACTGTTCAACTGCTCTGACCTCTCTTCACTACGAATTAAATTACTCTTTGTACAGAATTTAGATGGCCTCCTTGTTTAGCTCATTTGAAACTAGACTCATTCAGGATTTCATACATATAAATTTTAATCCACAATTATTTTTGTGCAATTTCTAATGATTTTTCTAAGGTAGAACAGAGGATCTCGAAATCACCCTGAACTAGTTTCACTAAAATTTAAATATCTCATAATACAGAACATATTTGCTTTCTCTGTTTCTTTCATATGAAAATAGACTCAATAAGCTTTAATTTCATATCTCACTAAACTTCTAATTCCACTTCTACGATTTTTGGTGAATTTTCAAATTTACTCTACTGCTGCTGTCCTAAAACTGTTTTCTTATAACTTATTTTGCAATTAAATCCTAATTAAGTTTACTTGTTTCTTAACTTAATTCATGCTTTGATTCTACTTAAATCCCTTCCATATTCAACTTGATTATATAATTTTCATAATAAAACCCTAATTTATAATTTCTTCCAAATTGATCCCTATAGTAGAAAACTTATAGCTTACCTTACAATTTAATCCTTTTTCTAATTCTAACTTAGATTTCATTCAATTTAATCCATAATTCATATTTTTCTTCAACATAAACTATATTTAAAAACCTAAAAACTCTCAAAACATCAACTTAGTTTCATCAAAATTTTGCTTTAAAGCTTCTAAAACATCAAAATTAAGAGAATAGGACTTGATTGACTTACCAATTTAAACTTCAAGCTTTAAATCCCTAATCTTTCCTTTTCTTCTCTTTCCTTCCTTTCCCCTGTTTCGTATGCTCTCTGTTTCTTTTTTTTTTCTTTCTGTTCTTTGCTTTGTTTCTTTTCTTATCTCTTTTACTCTATTACTTTATGTTATAATAATATAATATAATATAATATAATAATTACTTTAAATTAATTTAATATTATTTATTACTAATATACATATATTTATAATTAAAATCTAAGTAAAAATCTTAGATTTTTACTCATATGCCGCCTCAACTTATGCTAAATGGCATATTTGCCATTTTGATCCTTTTTATTTTCTTTTAATCTACAATTCAACTTTTACCCTTTATTCACTTTAGTCCTTTTCCCTAATTACTTTAAATTAAACTAAATTCACTTATCAAAAATCTAATTCAACCTATACTAACTTTGTAAATATTTTTAATAAATATTTACGGACTCGTTTTCCTAGGACGGAAGCCCTAAACTTACTTTTTCGGTGCCCGTAGAATTTGGGTTATTACAATTCTTCCCCCCTTAATAAATTTCGTCCTCGAAATTTTACCTGAAAATAGATAGGGGTACTGTGCTCTCATAGTTTCTTCAGGTTCCCATGTTGCTTCTTCCACACTATGACTTCTCCATAACACTTTCACTAGAGGAACCTTTTTATTTCTTAATTTTTTTATTTCTCGTGCTAGAATCTCAACTGGTTCTTCTTCATAAGACAAATCTGGTCGAATCTCAATAGTTTCAGTAGAGATAACATGAGAAGGATCTGATCTATATCTTCGAAGCATCGAAACATGAAAAACATCATGAATCTTCTGTAATTCTGGAGGTAAAGCCAGACGATAAGCTACTGGTCCAACTCGCTCTACTATTTCATATGGCCCGATATAACGAGGACTTAACTTCCCTTTCCGGCCAAATCTCAATACTTTCTTCCAAGGAGAGACTTTAAGAAATACCTTGTCACCAACCGAATATTCAATATCTCGCCGTTTCAAATCAGCATAAGACTTCTGTCTATCAAAGGCTACTTTTAATTTCTCTTGTATCTTTTTTACTATTCCTTCGGTTTCTTGGATCAACTCAGGCCCGATTATTTTTCTTTCATTTAATTTGGTCCAACACACAGGTGATCTACATCTCCGCCCATACAATGCTTCATACGGAGCCATCTGAATACTTGATTGAAAACTATTATTATACACAAATTCAGCTAAGGGTAGATAACGTTCCCAACCTGACTCGTTCAGATTGCCCGTCAGTTTGCGGATGAAATGCAGTGCTGAAATTAAGTCTGGTACCTAGAGAACCGTGTAACTGTCTCCAAAACCTTGATGTAAATCGCGGATCCCGGTCTGAAATAATAGATACAGGAATACCATGCAGTCTCACTATTTCCCTAATATAGATCTCAGCCAACTTCTGTAGAGACCAATCAGTTCTGACTGCTATAAAGTGAGCAGACTTAGTAAGCCGATCAACTATCACCCAGATAGCATTCTTTTTGTTTGTTGACAACGGTAATCCTGTAACAAAATCCATTGTGATTCGATCCCATTTCCATTCTGGAATATTAATGGGCTGAAGTAAACCTGTTGGTACCTGATGTTCCGCTTTTACCCGCTGACATGTCAAACATTTACCAACATACTCAACTATATCTCTTTTCATTCCAGGCCACCAGTATAGCTCTCGTAAATCCTGATACATCTTCGTACTTCCAGGGTGCAAAGCAAATGGACTATCATGAGCTTCTCGAAGAATCAATTCTTTAACTTCTGGAGTAACTGGAATACAAATTCGATTACGGAATCTCAAACAACCTTGATCATCAATACTGAAATTTTCTACTGGGCCACTCAACACCATCTCTCTCTTCTTCAATAACTTATCATCTTTCAACTGTGCTGATTTGATCTGATCAAACATTACCGGCTTAATTCTCAACTCAGCTAAGAGACTCCCATCATCACTGATACTGAGCCGTGCAAACATTGCTCTTAACTCTATTGCAGCTTTTCTACTTAATGCATCAGCTACTACATTTGCCTTTCCCGGATGATAATCTATGACACAATCATAATCTTTCAAAAGCTCGATCCACCGTCTCTGTCTCAAATTCAACTCCTTTTGTGATAGAAGATATTTGAGACTTTTATGATCGGTATATATATAACATTTTTCACCAAAAAGATAATGTCTCCAAATCTTTAATGCAAAAATTATAGCGGCCAACTCCAAATCATGAGTCGGATAATTACGCTCGTGTGGTTTCAACTGTCTAGATGCATAGGCTATTACCTTTCCATCCTGCATCAAAACACAACCCAGACCATTCAAAGAAGCATCACTGTATAATACAAAATCCTTACCCGATTCTGGTAATGTCAAAACTGGTGCTTCGGTTAACATTTGCTTCAACATATCAAAGCTCTTCTGACACTGATCATCCCATATAAAAGGAACATTCTTCTGTAGTAACTTAGTCATTGGCAAAGCTATCTTCGAAAATCCATTAACAAATCTTCTGTAATACCCGGCTAAACCAAGAAAACTACGCACCTCAGACACATTCTTTGGTACTTTCCATTGAACAATTGCTTCAATTTTTCTCGGATCAACTCTAATTCCATCTGCTGATACCATATGCCCCAAAAATACAACCTCTGATAACCAAAACTCACATTTACTAAGCTTTCCATACAACTGCTTCTCTCGTAATATCTGTAGTACAATTCTAAGATGTTGATCATGTTCTGACTCTGATTTAGAATAGACTAGTATATCATCAATGAAAACTACCACAAACTGATCCAAATATGGTTGAAAAATACGGTTCATCAAATCCATAAAAGCAGCTGGGGCGTTAGTCAACCCGAATGGCATTACTAAAAATTCATAGTGACCATATCTCGTACGGAAGGCTGTTTTTGATACATCACATTCTTTTACCCGTAACTGATAGTAGCCTGATCGGAGATCAATCTTTGAAAATATCGTAGCTCCTTTCAACTGATCAAATAAATCATCAATACGGGGAAGTGGATACTTATTCTTGATTGTTACCTTGTTTAACTGTCTATAATCAATACAAAGTCGCATCGAGCCATCTTTCTTTTTAACAAATAGCACTGGAGCTCCCCATGGTGAAATACTCGGTCTAATAAATCCACGGTCTAACAAATCTTGTAACTGTATCTTTAACTCTTTCAGTTCAATGGGTGACATACGGTATGGAGGCATAGAAATTGGACTCGTACCCGGATACACTTCAATAGCAAATTCAACTTCTCTGTCTGGTGGCAATCCTGGTAACTCTTCAGGAAATACGTCTGGAAACTCACAAACTGTTTTAATTTTACTGCATTGGCTACTAACTGAATCTGAATTAATAACATAAGCTAAATATGCTGTACAACCCTGCTGTAAGAACTTATTAGCCTTCATTGCTGAGATAATACGTGTTGGCCCACTGTTCCGAATCCCCTTGATCTCAATATTGTTACCATCATTAGTCTGGATACTGAATTTCTTCTTATAACAGTTCAATATCACACCATGTTCAGACAACCAATCCATACCCAATATTATATCAAAATCTCCAAATGGCATAATCAACAAATCAACTGGAAAAGTTTCATTCTGAATTTTCAACGGGCACCTCGGGCATACTTGATTTACTATTACTGTTTGCCCTAATGGACTTGACACTTCTATTGTTACACTAGACATTTCAGATTCAAATTTTCCCAATTCAACCAACTTCAAATTTATATATGAATGTGAAGATCCAGGGTCAATCAAAGCATAAACAGGCTCAGAATATAGTAAGAATATACCTGTTACAACATCATGTGCATCACCATCTTCCCGGGCTCTAACTACATAAGCTCTGGCCGGTACTCTAGCTTCAGACTGCTGGGTCACTATATCACTCCCTCTTCTCGTACCTGCTCCTCTAAATACTGGTCTACCTCTGGTCGATCCTCTGCCTCTAGCTGTAGATACCGATCTCTGTGATATAACAGGTGTAGCACTATTAGTCTCCGGACAGTCTCTGATGAAATGATCTTTAGAACCACATCGAAAACAGCCTCTAGCTAATTTCCAACATTCTCCTCTATGTTTCTTCCCACAGTGCTGACAATCTGGAATTTTTATTTCCTGAGATGGACCTCTTACACTACCGGTAGACACTGTAGTTTGTTTTTCCCAATTTTTGTCTCCTCTATCTGTTCGGAAATTAGATCTCCATCCACCTCTAGAATCTCGAGATCTTTTAAATGAAGGATTCAAACTCATAGTTCCTGTACGTTTCCCAACTGATTTTAAAGCTTCAGCCTTTTTGTCTAGTCCCAAGACTTGCTCTACCTTCTTGGCCCGTTCGATCAAATCAACAAATTCAGTGATTTGCTGGGACACCAATTGCAGTTTTATTTCATCCCTTAATCCGCGTAGGAATCTTTTACAACTATCGGCTTCAGTTGGTACAAACTCTGATGCATATCTACCAAGTCTTGAGAATTCCCGTTCATAATCCACTACTGTCATTTCACCTTGTTTAAGCGTCAAAAATTCTTGTTTCTTGTCTTCCATATACATATCCCCAATATATTTCTTTTGAAATTCTTTTTGGAACAGATCCCACGTTACTTGATCAGTCGGTAAATGTCTGATTACGGATTCCCACCATATATGCCTCACCCTGTAATAAAGATACAACACATAACAAGCTTTCTCGTGACGTACATTCTAACTGCTGTAAATTCTTTTCGTTGCTTCCATCCAGTTTTCAGCTACAGACGGATCAACTCCTTTCAGACCCGAAAATTCTGTGGCACCGTATTTTCTTAATTCCTTAATAGGGGCCCGTCTAGGAACAGGTGCAGACGTGGTAGCTTGTATAGACTCCGCTATTCGCTGAAGAGCATCAGTTAAAACCTTACTACATCATAATCATTTCTGCCTTTTTCATCTCTCTCCCTAATGTTCTCTCTTTCTACATTGGGAGGCTGATTTCTGATCGGATTTACACTAGGTGTAGCTGACTCGGTTTCATTTAAATCATATGATTCTTCATCTCCAGTGAACATTTCTTCATTTATATCATCAATGTGTTTATCAGACATCTTTAATCTATAAAACAAAAATAAATAAATAGGTCAGCATCCAAAATTCCCGACTCAATTTTTAATTCAAAAGTGGCATGTACTACTAAACTCACTTCCGAGCTCAAATTGGCCCGAGAATCGACTAAACCTGATAAGCTCTGATACCAATAAAATGTAACACCCTCTAACCCTAAACCGTCGCCGGAACAGGGTTACAAGGTATTACTGGACATATCAAACAATTTACATTATTAAATATAGCATTAAATTATAATAAATAATTGAATTTTATTCAATTCCTAACCTTGTTCTTCATTCCACATTCTTTGTACACAATTCTATTATTTACTTATAAGTTCTTTCTAGGCTGTCTACCTGAGTCATTGTCACTAAATCATCTATATCTGGAGCTACGAAACTTCAAATTAATATCCGTAAATTTTCCCCGAAACTAGACTCATATATATTTTTACTGTAAATTTTTTAGAATTTTTGGTATGGCCAATCAATACCAGTTTCACTAAAATTTAAATATCTCATAATACAGAACATATTTGCTTTCTCTGTTTCTTTCATATGAAAATAGACTCAATAAGCTTTAATTTCATATCTCACTCAACTTCTAATTCCACTTCTACGATTTTTGGTGAATTTTCAAATTTACTCTACTGCTGCTGTCCTAAAACTGTTTTCTTGTAACTTATTTTGCAATTAAATCCTAATTAAGTTTACTTGTTTCTTAACTTAATTCATGCTTTGATTCTACTTAAATCCCTTCCATATTCAACTTGATTATATAATTTTCATAATAAAACCCTAATTTATAATTTCTTCCAAATTGATCCCTATAGTAGAAAACTTATAGCTTACCTTACAATTTAATCCTTTTTCTAATTCTAACTTAGATTTCATTCAATTTAATCCATAATTCATATTTTTCTTCAACATAAACTATATTTAAAAACCTAAAAACTCTCAAAACATCAACTTAGTTTCATCAAAATTTTGCCTTAAAGCTTCTAAAACATCAAAATTAAGAGAATAGGACTTGATTGACTTACCAATTTAAACTTCAAGCTTTAAATCCCTAATCTTTCCTTTTTCTTCTCTTTCCTTCCTTTCCCCTGTTTCGTATGCTCTCTGTTTCTTTTTTTTTTCTTTCTGTTCTTTGCTTTGTTTCTTTTCTTATCTCTTTTACTCTATTACTTTATGTTATAATAATATAATAATATATAATAATTACTTTAAATTAATTTAATATTATTTATTACTAATATACATATATTTTATAATTAAAATCTAAGTAAAAATCTTAGATTTTTACTCATATGCCGCCTCAACTTATGCTAAATGGCATATTTGCCATTTTGATCCTTTTTATTTTCTTTTAATCTACAATTCAACTTTTACCCTTTATTCACTTTAGTCCTTTTCCCTAATTACTTTAAATTAA
This sequence comes from Gossypium australe, assembly GCA_005393395.2. NCBI lineage: Eukaryota > Viridiplantae > Streptophyta > Magnoliopsida > Malvales > Malvaceae > Gossypium > Gossypium australe. The sequence continues at coordinate 41,348,818 of CM016626.1, read as the reverse complement.
ACTAAATTCACTTATCAAAAATCTAATTCAACCTATACTAACTTTGTAAATATTTTTAATAAATATTTACGGACTACAAATGTAACACCCCCTACCCGTATTCATTATCGGAATAGGGAACGAGGCATTACCGGAGCTTACAATATTTATTTATTTTTTTTTACTCAATATAACTCCTTTATAAACAATCTAGTCTTCCCTGCAAATTTTTTTTTTAAACCGAGACTAATTCATATCAACCAATCCAATCAACATACCTTCAAAATAGATCCATGCAAATTTATAAGATAACCTCATTACATACTGAAACTAGAAATTTTTAGCCATACCAATGGCTGACCTTACATTCATTTCATATTAACATCTACTTTATTAGCTTATACATGCCATTGATTTCCAAAATAAAGTTTCTTTATATACCGAAATCTTGGGGTTGATAGTGTGATGTGTCTCCCACCGAATCCGACCTCCGAGCTCTTAATACTACAAAATAGAGAAAAGGAAACAGAGTAAGCACTTTGTGCTTAGTAAGCCCATGTAACAAGAATTATACTTACCTAACATTTCAATATAATGTAATAACCATTTATATATCAATTCAATGCATTATTACCTTAACATTTACAAACTCAACATTCAAGTCAGTCCAATAATTTTCATATATCAATAATATATACTATCATTGATGAGCTCATCAATACCATAATTTCCATATTTTTTTTTTATATTTATCCCATTGAATTACTCGGAATTTCGATGGATTTTCAGAGGTACACTTTAGTGTACAAATTCGGGTCCGTCAATTCATATTCATGTGCGCACATTTTCATTTCAGAGAGCACACTCCCGCGAACCTCATCTTTACAGCGGGATTACCAGTCCAGGCTAAATCCCCTGTAATATAAACTCATAGAGTATTGTCGGGATTACCAGTCCAGGCTAAATCCCCTGCAACGACAATTACTCTAATGAGTTTGGATCTGAATTACCAGTCCAGGCTAAATTCAGACCCTAATTCGGATTACCCGTCCGGGCTAAATCCATTTTCCACATATTCTTCGGGAGGGCTATATCAGGATAGGATCACCCCTCCGGGCTAGATCCTTTTTACCGTCAATTCCTTTTCAGAGATCCATCGAATTTTCCTTTCATTCAACTGGGATTTCTTTCCCTTTTTATCAAATATATCAATGTTTCATCAAATTTCATACAATGGACATTCAAATCATATTCATATCAATAACATACATTTCAAGCATTTAAGAATATAATTCAAGTTACACGAACTTACCTCGATTCTAGTTTGTATACAAAATCTACTAGTCCGGAACTTTTTCCTTTCCTCGATTTAGCTTTGTGTTTGAGTTTTCCGGATTTGGTGCAAAAATTATGATATACCAGCTTAGATACCCCTCCTATGGCGTTTTTTGCTGATGAGAGTGAAGAAAAATGAAGAGATTTCTAGATATCCCTATTTAGTCCTAGTTTTATTTAGCAAATTTTGTTATTTTCCCATTTTACCCTTATTTCTCCTTATTTTCTTGCTGATTTCATACCTTTGCCGTCCAGCCCAATTAGACCTTGGGTCTATTTTCCTTTTAAACCCTCTTTATTTTATCATTTAAACTATTTAATCATTTTTCATAATTTTGTATTTGTTACAATTTAGTCCTTTTCATTTAATTACATACTCAAACGTTAAAATTTTCTAACGAAATTTTAATACCACATTACTAACATTTTATAAATATTTATAAAAATATTTCCTACTCAATTTTATGAGATCAAGGTCTCGATACCTTGTTTTTACCCAATTCCTTCAATAATTCCTTTTTCTAACTAACCACTAAATCGGTAAAATTTTTCTATCGATATTTTAATACGATTTTCCTATCATATAAATATTCATGCAAAAATATTAAAATAAATTTCTCTTTAAATCGGATTTATGGTTACGAAACTATTGTTCCGATAACCTTGAATTTAGGCCATTACAGCACCTATATGTATTTTTTGAAATACCTTTATTTTCACGGATATTCCTAGAGTAGAAAGAAAAAAAATTAATTCTAGTGATAGCTCCAAATGTGGCAGCACCAATGTCAATAATTTCTTCTTTTTTTTTTTTTGGATGCCGCCTCTTCATGTAAAGGCACCAAATTCTGTAAAAACATTATTTTCTTGGTCCCAGTTCCAAATGTGGCAACACCAATATTTTTTTTACTTTTTTAGTGCCGCCTCTTTATGTGGAGTCATCAAAATCTGTAAAAAAATAAAATTATTGGTTCCAGCTCCAAGTGTCACACCCCAAAAACCAAGAAGAATCAAGTTAATAAATCGAGGGTTTAAGTCGGATACTGAAATTAGTGTCGTAAATAATTAGTTGAAATATAAAAAATAACATAATTAGGTTTTTATTTTATTAATCAACTTAAAACGAAATTCAATTGCGAGGTCTAATTTGAAAACAGAGTGTTTTAATTGAGTTAGGACCTAATTGGAAAAAAAGGTAAAATGAATTAAAATATTAATAATTAGACTTGACTATAAGTATTAATTATTGTATATAAATTAAAATAGGAATGCATTAAAAACTATAAAGTTAAATAAGTTAATCGAAAATTGAGTAAATGTATAAGCTAATAAAGAATAGGTAAGTTGAGCCCGAAATAAACATATACAATTAAGAAATTAAATTATGTAAGAAATGAGCTTTAGGCTTGGTGGCTAAGTGCTATTTCTCTATATTAGCAGTCTTAGTTTCAAACTTCCTTTTTTTTATTTTTTTTTATTTTCAAAAAATTAGGATAGAAAACACACTAAAACAAATATTATTTGAGGTAAAAACTAAAAAAGAAATAGGCTTAGGCACACTAAGTTCCTTCCTAATTGACTCAGGTTTAAATTCCTTTTTTTTTTTTTCATAATTTCGCCAAAGTCACTACAAACATTAAAATATGTAAATTTTAAATGTAAAAATTAAGCAAGAATGAGCAACAAGCTCGATGTTAAGGTGTTGGTACTCTTGAAACTAGGGTTTGAGCTGCTGCCTCCTTTTATTTTAATTTTAGATTCGACAAAAATTTGGGAAAAATTACAGATGTCGCCCCTAGGGTTAACAAACCTTAAGAATTGACTCAATTCTTTCCTAATATAATTCATATCTTACTATTTCTCAAAATTCCAATAGAATTAGAATTCTACCATCTTTTTATCTTATTTTCCTAATTAAAATTTCGATTTTCCTCTTTTCAAATCCTAATAGAATTTGCCCTCCATCCTTTTATTTATTATCTTTCTATTCTCTTTACACCATATTTTCATCTTTCTCACTATTGATTATTTTGCTTTTCTAGATTAAAACATATTTCATTCAATCATTCTTTCTATTGGATTTGTGATTGAAGTCAATAGTATCTCTATTCTTGCCAAGAATTGGTAAGTACATCTTGTTTTCGAGGTTTAGATTTCGAATTTTCATAATATTACTATTTGATACTAATCTTATGTTCGATTAATCAATCCTTTATGGTTCTTGCCAAAACATTTCATTAATATTAATTGAATCTTGATACCAATTGTTAACTCGTGTATAAATATAGTTTGAATGACTAGTTTTAGGTGCATTAGATCTGATTTGAATCGTGAGAAACATTGATTGGACTCTCGGAGGCAAGTGTGTGTTCTCTTACAAGTGAATCAGGGCAAAACCGTGCCTAAGATAAAGGCACACAGTTTACCTCACGGGCATGTGGACCACACAGACCCTCACACGGCCATGTTCCCCTGAAACCTTAAGATAGTTTGAATCGCACACGGCCTAAGACCCTCTACACGTCCTGCCACACAGTCTTGTCTCCCTTGTACCTTGATTTTGTAAATTCCATACGGTCACACGGCCGTGTAACCCCTCCAATGACTTAGACATTTCCACATGGCTTGCTACATAGCCATGTGCCCTCTATTTTTAAAATTTTACAGTTTTACTCAAAATTTTATATTTTTTTTCAATTTAGTCCCTAAATGGTTCCCAAACTATTTTTAATGTTATTTTATTCAATTGAGTCATTGATAACATAAGTAATACTAGAATCCATGAACTAATTGATTGAGTTAATGTTATATAGATATTTGCAAGAATGGTGAATAATACACATGTCTATTTTATCTGCATTTGTGATTGTACGTACAACATGTCTTATGTTACCGTTAAACCAAACACTTAATAAGCGTGACTTTTGGTATTGAGCTGGTTTGTTATAAGCATATTATTTGCAACAATATTGAACTGTTATAAGCATACTAATTGCTATCATATTGTTCTGTTAAAAGCATAATTAAATGCTACCGTATTGATTTGTTTGAACTTGTCATATTGCATTGCATGGGCTGGGACTATATGTACGAAGGAAGTATTAACAACTTGTCTGCACAGTTTAATGGATTATCCACACCGTACTAGCAACTTTTATATGCATCGAATTAGTGGTTTACCTACACTGTATTAACAACTTTTATTTGCAAATGTGTTGTGCATCCACAACCTATTAATAGCTCGTCTGCAAAATTTGTTTTATAAAAAAAAAAACCCGATGGTTTATCCACATCGTACTACCAGTTCATTTGCAACGTTAGTGATCCATCCACACCGTGGTGTAAAGGTAAAAAAGTTTTGGGGAACTCCTATTGTGGTGTCTAGTGGTGGGGTAGGAACCTTTGTACTGTTCAATTGAAATTGCATTGCATCCATAAGTATTTACATGACTATTAACACTAAGATAATATGTTGATGAAGTGATCTGATTTAACGATATTTTGTATTGCTATCCAATTGTGATTTATTTTATGAGTTGATATTCTATATGAATTGTCTACTGTTTGCACTAGTTTTCTTGTGACAGAATCACATTGGGCTTCATAGCTCACTCCCTTTTTAATTTCCATCCTTACAGATAGCCCATCAGGTTAGGACACAGACACGACATACAGAGGGCTTAAAATTATTTTATTTTTAAGTATTATTAGGCTTATTATTATAATTTATACTATTTCACGAACTGTACTATTTTATTTATTTTGTGGCATGAGACTCATATTTAGATTTTGGTTTTTAGTTAACATGCATGACTTTTTATTTTTTTTAAATGATGAAATAATGATTATATTCAAGTATGCATTAAATATAGGTTTTATTAAAACTAAATTGAATATCACTTTTTCCACTGCTAAGCTATAAACAAATTTTGGGAAGAATAAATAAATTGACTAAGTTTTCAAAAATAGTCATCGTTACGAGAAAAATGTTAAAGTTAATCAGTTTTGATAACTCGCGAGTTTTTCTGAAAATAAATAATCATCTAGAAAATACTTTTTTATAAAACCCCGATCGCTACTAGGCCATTTCGGTGGCCGATGTAATCCCCCGAATTCGGGCTTAATGTCTAGGCCGAGTTGGGGAGGTTATACCAAATTTGGTGGCTAAGGGTGAGTATTCGATCGAGTCTAGTCGAATCAAGTAAAAAAAATTCGAGTCGAGTTAACGAATCCTATTATCTATACTTAATGTTGCGTTTATATGGATCGATTATTTAACTAATAGACGAAGTACAAGATTATTTAACTTTATAAATAATATAATAGTTTTACCTTTTAACTTAATGTGTAAATGTTTATCAAAATAACGTAGTTTTGCCTTTTAACTTAATAATTTTGACTTCTAATTTTAGAAAATGTAAACATTTATCAAAACAACGTAGTTTTGCCTTTTCTTATTTGAATTTTCGGATAACTCGAATTGTGTAATTCCTATTCGAGTTAAACCAAAAAACTTATTTTTTTTATCTGAGTTGATCCAAATAACTTGATTAACTCAAATAACTCGAACTATTTAATTCAAAATTTGAATTTTATCGAGTTTTTTGAATCGAATCGGATTTTGCTCACCCTTAGTGGTGGCACTAGTATTTTTGTTACTTTTTCGATGCCGCCTCTTCATGTGGAGGCACCAAAATCTTTAAGTAATTTATTTCTCTGGTGCCAGCTCCAAATGTGGTGGCACCAATAATTTTTTTGGATTTTCAGTGCCGCCTCTTCATGTAGAGGCACCAAAATCAGTAAAAAAAAAAAAAATTCCTGGTGCCAACTATAAATGTGGCGGCACCAACAATTTTTTTTTGAATTTTTCAGTGCCGCCTCTTTATGTGGAGGCACCAAAATCAGTAAAAAAAATTATTTCTCTGTGCTAACTCTAAATGTGGCGGCACCAATATATATATTTTTTACTTTTTGGGTGTCACCTCTTCATGTGGAGACACTAAAATCAATAAATTGTTTTCTTAGTGTCAACTCCAAATGTGGCGGCACCAGGTAATTTTTTTTAGGCGCCGCCTGTAAATGTGACGACACCAAAATCAGTATGTTTATATAACCCCTCATCCCGGCACAGTTCATTTGTTTGTGTTTGTTTTGTCAAATTTGTTGCTAGTTGTTGAAGAGAGGAGGGAAAAAAAGGCAACCTTTTTTTGTAGTTGGAGTATAAAACATAAAAATTGTATCGAAGATGAATAACCAATTCTCATTTACGTTCATTTTGACGGAATCATTTTACAAAGGGCGGTTGGTTGTGTATTTGAACATCGCCAGAAGGTTGGAATGAGGTTCGATAAAAATGTAGGGGTGTAAGAAATGAAAGAAAGGATCGGTGCCACAATAACTTGGATGTTGTGGGAGGAAAATGTCCAAATTATTCTACATATTTCCAATTTCTTTCAATCCGTTGAAATTTCAGCATATGGAGCTTGTAGACGAAGAAGACTTGGGCGCAATGGTGGGAATTTATTGCTCATATGGGGACGACAACACTAAACCAGTTCAATTGTTTGTCGAGTTAGTCGACCTCGAGCTCATATTCAAGTATCTAATTGAGTGCAAAAAAAAAAAAAAAACAAAAGAGCAAAGGCGTAATTGTTTTTTTTTGAAAATGTTTGGGGGTTTTTTTAATGTATTTTAAAAACTCAAGTACCTAATTGAGTGAAAAAAAAATAGAGACTTAATTACTTTTTTCGAAAAATTTTAAGAGCATTTTACACCATTAAACTTTCTAAATATAACCATACTTATATAAATCCATATATTAAGAAAGGAAATATATATTATAATAAAAAGAATAATGCATCATTTTTCAATTATAGAATAATTACGATATAACAATTAAATAAAAATAAAGTTAGTAATAATTATACCTTTAGATTTGGGGTTAGGGTTTAAGGTTCAAAGTTTTAAATTTGGGGTTCAGGGTAAAAAAAAATACTAAAATTATATGTCAATAACATGGAAAAAATTACTAAAATATCATTAAATAATTAGAAAAGGGACCATGGATAATGTGGTGAGAAAGGTTTATACACACTATCAGTATTCATTTGTGATAGATATTATATCAACCCATACAAATAGGTACAAACTTTTATAAAAGTTAATTGGTTGTAAATTAGTAAACATAAGTAGATTAATTTAACAGTAGTATTGCGTTTGGTAAGAGTATCATTTTTATGCATATTTTAGTATATGAATTAGCAATATATTAATTTAATTGGTAATATTTAGTCATTTTCATGACTTATTTTTAGTAAAGAAAATATTTTTTTTTTGCTTATTTTGAAGAGATCTTATTTTTTTTATAAGAGTTATTAGTCATCTTTTTAATTTAAAGTTTAAAATTATAATAATTATTCTTTATTTTATGCCTAATTAATGTAATACATACGTAATAATTAACATATTTTGCACCGATGTACAATCAGGGGCGAAGTCAGGGGGCTGGCATGGGCCCCGACCCTCCTAAAATGTAAAATTGCTATTTAAATCCTTAAATTTTTTTAAAAATTTTAAATTAGTAAAGGTAAAATTTCTCTTTGGGCCCCCTAAAATTATAAAAATTTGATTTAATCATTTATAAATTATAAAGATATAAATGATAAAAAATTAAAATTTTATCTGCCCCTAAAAAATTATTCTGGCTTCGCCCTTGTGTACAATGGATACATTCATTGGAAATGACTATATTTTTTTAAGGAGAGAGAAATGAAGTTGGTCGAGATTGAATTCAAACTCTCATGTGTACAATATTATATTTTTGTCACTAGACCAAGAGATTATTGGTAAAAGCCTGTATTTATTTGTACAAAGTTTTTTTTTATACAATTTTAATTATAATTCTTTATTATAATTTCAATACATATATATTAAAATAATTATAATTACTTAAATTAAAAAACTTATACTTGACTCCACTAAGTACATTTAAAGAAAATTTTGACTTATCATGTATCCCCAACTTACATGATATCTCAAAATTAATATGACTTAATTTATTAAAATAATTATAATGACTTCAATTTTAATATTAAAGCCTTGTTACCTACATGAATATTAACTTTAGTGACTTAAAATGTAAATCATATTAATAAGTTGGTTATGCCCTTTTTGAATTATTGGAATTCACAAATTTAGCTAAAAATTATAATTAATTTATTATCCATAAATTATTAAAATATCAGTCTAAATTCAAATTAAATATTATTATCCATTAAATATCTAAATCAACAACAAAAATCAATTTTAACATATTTTCAATTAATTTTCAGATATCCAAATTCGTAAAATTTTAAATTCACATCCAATAAAATTATTTTTATGAACATTTTATAACTAATGCATTTAAATATTCGAATTTGAATGCACATTTGTTACCCAAAGAAGCAATTTGAAATTTATAATAGATATCTGAATATCTATTTGCAGCGGGTAAAATTTAAATCTGCAAAAGCGACAGATGGGTTATACGAATAGCCATCTTATGGTTGACTTCTTTGTCAAATAATGTTTACATGCGAGATTACAGTAAAGCCCCTATAGCTCAGTGGTAGAGCGTCAGTCTTGTAAACTGAAGGTCTGTAGTTCGATCCTGCATGGGGGCACTTTGATTTTATTTTTATCAATTTTTTGGTTTACTAATATTGCTAATTTATTATCCAATCCAGCCCTTTAAGTGCTTAGAGCAAGAAAACCCACAGAGAAAAGCAAAAAAGAAATGGCTTCTCAGCTCCTGCTAACCGACTTCACTCTCCCTCTCAAAAGCCTCAAGCTTTCTCACTCGGTTAGTCTTCCTTTTTTTTTTAATTTTTTTTACATAATTACATGTTTATATTGTTTTTCAATTTCAATCTATTGTTATATATATATACATATATGTATCTGTATGTTTTCAATTCTTTCTGGAAGTAAAGTTATGATTTATGCCCTTTCTTCCTCACTTGTTTTGTGCACTGTTTACTGATGTATTTCAGGGTCAGCGGCTAAAAGGAAGGTCCATTGGCTCACAAAAAGTTTCCACAACTGTTGCTTACTATGGCCTAAAGACCCCTCCTTATAACCTTGTCAGTGACCCCCCCTTTTTCCCTCTCCCTCTTGTTTTAATGAGTATTTGCAGCTAATGTTTGGAGATTGTAAACTACTTGCAGGATGATTTAGAACCATATATGAGTAAGAGGGCATTGGAAGTGCATTGGGGTGTGCATCATCGTGATTTTGTGGACAACCTGAATAAACAGCTTGGGAAAAGTGATATACTGTATGGCTACACCATGGATGAACTTGTCAAAGCAACATACAACAATGGGAACCCCTTACCTGAGTTCAACAATGCAGCAGAGGTATGGAAATGCCAACTGTTTATCTTTAAATTGTTTGATTGAATTGGATATGTCATTCTTATTCAAATATTATTTGGTTGAATGAAAAATCTTGGGTCTCTGCATCCATTGATGAGCAAATTTTAGGAACCATTGGCCCTAGGAGTTTATTCCTAGAGTGAGTTTATATAATTTTTCTGCTCGATATGTTACTAACATCCAATGTGCGTTAGAATCATTAACCATTATTTGTGTATCAAAGTTAAACTTTTAGGCTTTGTTTGGTACAATGGAAACAAAATTGAAAAGATAGAAAATTGAAAGAGTAGAAAAAACAGAAAGATGGAAAATATAATTTTCTTCCTTTTGATGTGCTTAGAAGTAAAGTTGGAAAAATTGAAAGAAAAAAATAATTTTTTTTCTGTTTATTGCTTGATAGGGTTGAAAAATGAGAGGACAAAAAATAGAACAATTGAAAAATGCATAATTATGAACCAACTTACATGTCTCTATCATTTTCTTTCCTCTCATCTTTCCAATTTGGAATACCTTATTTTTATGCATTAGATGGAAATGGTATCTCTCTCATTTTTCCTTCATACCAAGCACACTCAAAATTTATTTTCTTTTCCCTTTTTCATTCTCTTTCCATCCTTCTACTTTCTTGGTCAACCAAGCACATCCTTAATAATTTAGTGTTAAAAAGTAACTTTTTTGTCCATTGAAGTTAGAAAGATCTAATGTAGGATAAACACTTGAGCTCACAATTGCAGGTGTGGAACCATGACTTCTTTTGGGAGTCAATGCAACCTGGAGGTGGGGACATGCCCAACCTTGGTTTACTTGAGCAGATTGAAAAGGATTTTGGGTCATTCACAAACTTTAGAGAGACGTTTGTGGAAGCAGCTCTTTCACTTTTTGGCTCTGGCTGGGTTTGGCTCGTTTGTAAGTCTTTTCTCTAGTTAATTTCTGTTTGATTATTGATGGACTAGCTTTCTTTTTTGGTGTAAACTCGGGGGTATCCCAAGCCACATTGGACATGGGACGAATGCCTATCAGGCCGGAAGCGACTAAAAGTCAAGCCTTCCTAAAAAGTGTGTTCCCGAAGATTCAAACTTGTGTTCTCACCCCTACAGGGGAATGGCATCTACCACCTCAATTGGCAACTTCTTGTGTTGATGGACAATCTTTCATGACAGAAAAATATTGTTTCATCCTCTCACTGACCCTTTGCTAGGTGCCTAGGTCTCGTTTCCATAGCTTGCATTCTCCCTACATTAGCCCCTGTATATTTTTACCAGTAGGATGCTTATGTGTCAATATATCACTTAGTTCGCATGCTTTCCCTCATGATTATTATATTCTCCTTGCTTCCCTTGCATGATTTTCTTTCTCTTTTTTAAAGTCGGTATGGTTCAGCATCAGTTATTGAACTACCATGGGTTACACGAAATAGTAGCTTTAATGTTTGGTGAAAAGTGATAAATAATCCATTGGCCCAATTGCTTCTACTTGACAGTGATAGCATATAATTGGAACATGATATGTTTCTTAAGAAGTTGGCTCTGCAAATAATTTCTTTCATTTTGATTGTTTCAGTGAAGAGGCAAGAAAAACGGCTTGCAGTAGTAAAAACGTCGAATTCAATCAATCCGATTGTGTGGGATGACATTGTATGTCAAGTGTCAACCCTACATATTCATATCTGTATTAACTTATGTCCCATAGCTTAATTTAACCACAACTTCTTTGGTGCAGCCTATCCTTAATTTGGATATGTGGGAGGTAATCTCTTTGTTTCTCTTTCTCTGTCCGTTTTGTGGAGTCATATTATGGAGAGAGGGAGATTAACTGATTCTTTTTTTTTCACCATTGCAGCATGCTTATTATTTGGACTACAAGGTATGCTACTCGATCTATGCTGTCTATTTTAGTCCAATGCAAGATATATTCTTGAAATTGCCATGTTGTCATTCTTCTACGCAGAACGACAAAGTGAGATACGTAAGCACATTTATGAACCACCTTGTGTCTTGGAACGCTGCAACGATACGCATGGCACGAGCAGAGGCATTTGTGAATTTAGGCGAGCCTAAAATTCCCATCGCTTGAAAATAACCTCGTCTTGAAGCTTTAATCCCCTGACTAAAATGCAACTGGTTAGCTTCCCACTTTGACTAAGAGAGTTACAGTGGTCATAGGTTTTCTTGCTTGTGCTACATCACGAAGTTACTCGAACCGTGCAAATTAACCGCAGCCCACGTTTGCGCTAGGGGTTTCAAACCTGATACGAGCCCAGTTGCAAGGTACGAGATACAAATCCGACATAAGAAAGTATGGGATTTTTGCTAGTTTTTTTAGGGTAGGGAGTCCTTTAAAGGCCCACATCAAAATCCTGGGTTAATGTTCTGCCATTATACTAGATTTAAAGTAGGGATAGTCGGTTGGGAACCGGATTAATCCAGTTGATTTGTATAATTCTCTTTGAAATGTGGCATCTGACAAATTTGAGATTCGAAATTTAGTTCATCTAGTATAAAATAAGATGCATCCAGAAGCATGTTTCAATTTGATTCCTTGTGCAATCTAATAAACGTTTCACATGCTGTGTATATTTAAGGGTGACATGAAATATTATGATCCATCATTCACCAACTTTTATTGGTACCATATGCCATATCATGATCACAGGAAAGGGCTGATTCCTTTGTTAGAAAAAAAGTGAAAACCTCACTGTCTTTGATTTTATTCAAAATAAATATATATATCGGTGAAAGTACTTGTCAAGTCTCTCTATTATAATGATCTAATTAAATTAGTTCGAAGCAATCTACTTTTTATACTGTTGAAATGAATCAAATAAGGTCAAATTTTAATAGAAAATTATGTTTCATTTGCTGCTTAAACCTAAACAAAAGATTGAGATTAATTTGATCTGGTCGCAATGATAGCCAAAAAAAGAAAAATCAAGCTATATTGATTCTGGTTTTTTTTCCCCAGACGATAACAGTGTTGCCTAAATCCATAATGTGCATTTCCTATTTTTCAGAAAATTATTTAAGGTTAACTCCACTCAACATCTTCAAGCTATCATCTTAAACTTTTAAATGTTTTAATTTAGTCTCAAGATAACAGTATTATATCAATCATAATATCTTTTTTGGTACAAAAAGAAGGATTAAACCATAACTTAAACTATACGTGGCCAAGCCACTCCAGAATAATCATCATGTAGTGATTATAGGACTTTATCAGAAGGTTGCATTAAAAAGTACCAACCCACCGGTCTTGAGATCGCCATTGATGCTAACCCATCAGCTACCTTGTTACCGTCTTTGAAGGTACGAGTAACTTTAACCATTCAAGGAAGTTGCAACATGTTCTTAATAGTACGTGTCACAGCTAAATAATGTTGATCAACTATATTTTGTTAGTTTAATTGTCATTTGTCAATTTAGACATTAAATGTTAGTTCAGATATGATTTTAAAACATGTTGATTAAATTGTCAATGTATATAATATATTTATCGCATCGAAAACTTGGATTTGATTTGTTAAAAAACATACCCTCAATAAAATTTAGGTGGTTTTTTTTACATAGTAGATATATACGTATTAACAGTCTGATGCAATTGTTTTAAATATGCCTCGTGTTGGATTTGAGCTGACATTTACCGTTCAGGCTAATGGTTAGGCTGGTTGAAGTAGTTGATTGATACAATATTTTGATACTTTAAGGACTCAATTAAAATTTTTTAAAGTTTAAAATAATTTTAGAATCTTGATCATAATTTGAAGATGTATAGTGCAATTAATCCATACATGATATAAATGCCCAACCATATCAAAATTTATAAATATAAACAGGGAAAGTTGAATCAATTTGGAACTAAGGTCAGCTGCCCCATTACTTGCAATTGATGGATAAGCTTTTATAACTTTTTGAAGGACATAAGCCAATAAAGAAGGGGGCAATGACCATTACTAGAAACCTTTATTCTGAACCAACTTTTTTTAAGGCCAAAAACCAGTAGAGTGGGACCTTTCAATTCCCTTTTTTTGCCATAAACCATGTACATGAATGATAGCTCCTATCTAATGTCTACATTATCCCATTTAGTTTTTAACTTGAAATTTCCATGGATGGAAGACAATTTGGCAAGTCTCTTTCCTTTATACCAAATGGAACACTTTAACTATGTAAATCAACAACACTCCCCTTTAAAACTTTAATAATTGAGGTTGTTTGTCTATCACCCTCTCTTTATCTTTTTTTTTTAACATCTACTTCCTCTTTTACCAATGAAAATTGAGTGTGTATGCATATTATATCCATGGAAATATCTTCACAAGTTTTAGGATTTGTTTAAAAATTTTAAAAATTTTAGATTAATTTGAGAAATTCCAAAAACTTTAAAGAGGGTTTAATGGAATTTTTCAATTTTTTGAGGATTTAATTGAATTTTTAAAATTTTAGGAATTTAATAAAATTTTTGGAAATGTGCCATTATCATTTATAGGTTCTTATCATATCAGTTCTTTTTTTGTAGAATACCTATAACAACCCATAACATATTCCAACCCTTAAATAGGAAGATAATACATTTTAACACACTCAAACTCACGTCCTCTTACATTGACAACAATATTGACATCAACCTACTATTTAATATGTTTTTTAATATAACATTTATAAATACATCTCATTCTAATTAAATTTGTTTACCTTAAAAGTAAATGGATTCATATGATGATAAGTTCAAGAACAATATTTTGTAATGGAAAGAGTTTGATTTGAAATTGGATATTGGATATTTGATTTTTTTATTCTTATTGGATGAAATATTGTTTTAAAGCTTGAAGTGATTTTAAGATATAATTTAATTATTTTGATCTATTCAATTAAACTCAATTACTCGAATTAAGTTTTTGTTAATTATATTTAAATGTTTTTAAATAAAAAACTTTTAAATAATTAAAATATTTAGTACATGTCAAGGATTAACAAGTGTTCTAAAATAATAAAATAAATATTTAAAAAAAGATACATGATAATTTTTAAAATAATTTATGAAATAAAAAATAATACATTGTTAATGTATCAAATATTAACCTTAAATATTTTCATTTAAGAAAATTTAAAAGTTATGTATAAAGGGTTAAAAAATAATTTTATATAATATACTTAAAATATATATTAAAAATAATTTCTTTTTGCTAATCTCAAGAGTTGATCAAATCTAATATTAAGACGTTTGAATTTAATTTATTAAATAACTCAAACTGTCAGAGACTTAAATTCAATAATTACGGAATCAAATCCAATATTTTTTCTAAAAATTTAAACTATGAATAGCTTGCAAATAAATTATCCCATTTAAGCACAAAATATCGGTGCAGTCCTGCATCATCTCTAACCATCCGTCTCGAATTGGACGGTCTAAATTGAAATATGGTTAATTCCTTTGATTTCCTCCATGGTTTCTGTGCGAAATTTCTTGGTTGCAACCATTTTGTCACCAAACGTCTCTATTGGCAAACTTGTCCCTGCATTTGAATCTACATATTTCTTGATAAATCGATATTTAGTTTTCGATAAATTTTTTATTTTGTTTTCTAAAATTTTTTGGGTTCATATTAGTTTCGAATCTTGACAACATTTCTTAATTTGATATTTAAATTTGGATTTTATTAAAGTGTGATGATATGATATTCTGAAATTATATTATGTCTTTATTTGAAAATTTATATTTAAAAAAATAAAATTATATATTTTTTAATTTTTTTAATTTATGTATTTTTTAAAAAAATTTAAGTGATGGCGCAATATTTTTAAAGAAATTTAAGTTCAGAGGCTGAATTGTAAAAACTGCTAAGTTTTGAAATTAATATGAGCAAAAAAGAAATTCAAGGACTAAGTTAAAAATTTATCAAATTTAAGAATTTATCCTTTTCAAAATGCATTTTTTTTAATAAAAAAATGCATTTCTATCCATACCATAATGATAAATATATCATTTTTATTTCATTATTGATATGCATTAGTATGATTTTGTGTACCATTTTATTATATTTATGGAAATTCTAAATTATTTTTCATATATATTTATATATTTAAATGTAACTTTAATATATGGACATTGGATTAGCTCTCATGGATGGTTTGTCTTTAGTCTTTTTTATTCTTTTTGTTTTAATTTCCAGAAATTTAGCTTTTAATATTTATTATTATTCTAATTTCCTTTTATCATTTTGATTCCAACTTTAAAAATTTAGTTAAATTATTTTTAAAGAAAAATTTAATTAATATTAATGTGATAGCTTTCGTAAAAGTTTATAAGTTTTTAAAAAAATTATCCACGCTTACAATGAAACACACATGAATTATTACATGAATTGTCACGCCAGTATCATTAAAAATTTTAATAATTTAATTAATTTTTATTAAAGATGGAGAGTTAAAAGCAAAAAAAAAAAGGTGATAAAATGCATAAATATTTTAAAATAAAAAAGAAAGAAAACTCATTTAATGATAAAAAGTACATACAAAATCTAAAATTAATCATATAATATCACGTGGGTTAGACTTATTAGTAATTGCTTAATTAACAAATGAAACTAATTGTGTTAATGCATTTAGCTGCACTGATATACCGTAGAATAGTAAAAAGTATTAAATTAGATTTTTTTCTTGTACTACCATTGTATATTGCGTAAAAATTTGGGGGGCAAATGTGACATTAAACTTTAAAATATCAAAAAGCCCCCGCCGTCAATATTTTGAAAATAGGTGGTAAATTAGTCTTTTCATTTGGAATTCATAAAACGTTAAATCTTCATTTGAATACGGTCGGTATTCGGTAATTAAAAAACCTCCAAAATTCAAAAATTTGAGGGAAAAGTTGAATTAAAAATAAGAAGAAAATTCCATATATATAAATTTTAAAATTGTATTTTCCCATTAATGCGTGAAGCTGCGGAAAAAAAAAAAAAAAAGAGGCAAGCGAAAAAGCTGCATCCTTCTCATGATATCCAATTTTCTATTTGATTTTTAGTTTCTCAGCATTTTCTCGGAAACCAAACAGACCTTTTACACTGTCAATTCTACTTTATTGAAAGAGTGTATACACTGAACTTCCTTTTAAGGCTTTAATTTAAAACGATAAGACTTGGCTTTTGCCGGCATTTTGCTCTGCTTCTTCCTTAGTAATGTTAACTACTTGGAATCTCGAAGGTGTTCTAGGATTTTGAGATCGATCGAAGCTTTGAAGTGAATATTTTATTTTATTTTCTATATTTTATTGTTCGGTAAGTGAAGAAAATTCTGATATTTCTGCTTTTAATTTATTGCTATTTTCTTGCTTGCTTGGATCTGGTTAGTTTAGGCATATTGTTCCATGAGAAAATAGAGATATGAAGGAAAAAATTATTAATGCTGATAATTCTTTACAACTGCTTTGAAATAGTTAGTCATTAAATAATTATTTGCTTATTTTATATGTTATTGATGTTTTTATATTTCTAAGCAACCTAGTTTCGTTTATGAAAAGGAGTAGTGAAACTACATGAAGCTTGAAGATTTGGTTTAGGATTTGAAGGAATTTAATATTATATAGGATTTAAGTTTGCCGTAGGCTTTTATGAAGTTGAGATGTTTCCAACCGTTTAATTATAATAAAGTCTACCTGTAATAGTTGAAGCTTTAACCATCTTTAAGCTTTGAGCATGTTAATGGTGACTGAGGATTGAAGAGCACTAGGGTCTGTGTCTTAAACAATGGTCCCCGCCATTTGCATTGCTTGGATAAGTCTTCCAGTGGGGTCTTATATTAAAGCTAAATAGAACTTTTGGTGAACTGGAAAAAAGTTCACCTTTATGATCTCAAACCTTTATACTTAAAGCTCAAACCTCAGAGTTGTGAACCACTTAGGAGAAGATGTCTCAGAAAACTGAGGTTCTTCCTTCCCACCGGTTTACTAAATCTTGGCCTGTTGATTTTAGGTTCATGGGTTCTCCGACTTGTGATCCCATTGGATATGCTGATGGAAATTTGGGGAAAAATGGTGTAACCAACTTGAGTTCCCCTGAAAGGAATGGTGATTCAGGGAGCAAGGTTGTTGAGAGAGTTGAAAATGGTGTTGCTGACACTGAACAGGCAAATGAGGATTCACCATATAGCGGGAATGTTTTGTTGGTTGGAAATAGGCCTTCTGTGGGTGATGAGGACTTGGACTTGGACTCTGCAGCAGCACCATTGCCTTCAGTATCAAAATCTAACATTGGACACAGATGGAGTGACATAACTTCCTACGCTACCAAAAAGGTAATTTATGGCTCTTGGTTTTATATTAGGTTAGCCCTTTTGGTTTTGATAGGATCTACTCTTTGCTATATTTATGCAAAATTTCATGCTGAATGACTTAATCTCGTGGTTTCAGAAGGTTCAGTGTTGGTTTCAACATCCAAATGGGAATTGGGAGCTGGGGAGAGTAATATCAACTTCAGGAACGGAGTCTGTTATATCACTTCCTGATGGGAAAGTAAGCAAATATTAAGCAAGCTTGGAGAATAGGTTCTTACATTTAGTATATATGCATTTACTTGTATTCCAATTGTAGGTTTTAAAGGTGAACTCTGATAGTTTGATACCTGCAAATCCTGATATCCTTGACGGTGTGGATGATCTCATGCAACTTAGTTACTTAAATGAGCCATCAGTGTTGTTCAATCTCCAATATAGATACAAGCAAGATATTATATATGTAAGAGCTCAAACTTGTTTTGTTTAACATTTTAACCTGCTACTAAAGGTAAGTGTTCCTCTAATGCTGTTATTCTGATGATCGTACTCAATCTAGACGAAAGCAGGACCAGTTTTGGTTGCCATCAATCCTTTTAAAAAAGTTCCTTTATATGGCAATGACTACATTGAAGCATACAAGAGTAAATCCATTGAGAGCCCGCATGTCTATGCAATTGCTGACATAGCCATCCAGGAGATGACACGTGGTATTGTTGGTTTCTTAAAGTTGTTAGGTTGATTTTTATTTTTCTCAGTTTTGTTATTATTAGGAATCTGTGGTTTTAGTATGGTTCTTTGTTTTTTTGGCAGATGAAGTAAATCAATCTATCATCATAAGGTTGGTCTTCTTTTCTTTTTTTCCCTTCTCTGTTAATATATTTTACATGGATTTTCAACCAGTTTTATTTTATGCGCATTCTATACAGAGTCCTTCTTACTTGTTATTTTGATTATAGAAAACTAGTAACACAGATTCTGCCGAAGGTTGTTGAATAAAAATATCAGAGTTTACCTATAAAAGCAACCAGTCTCTCCTTTGGCTATAAAGATGCTCTGTTATGTAGCTCTGCTTTCTTTGGTAATAAGGATCGAATACTTAAAAAGTAAATTGCTTGTCAGATGCTGAGATTGTAGGACATGTTGAAATTGCATGATCACAAATACTTTTATTGAGTTAGGATACAATTAAGATGAAAAAGAGGAGCACAGTTTTTTGAAGAATTACCTCTATCTTTGCCTCCTATTATAGTTGGTGCTCTGAGTTTTGATTCATTCTGTGTTTAGGATGTCTAAATTTGGACATGAATTAGTAAAGTATCTTTTGTACTGTTGCATTATTTTTCCTAGTTCAGATTAGTTTAAGTTATCTCTGTATAGACTCTTTCTTGTCTGTGGATGTATAAATATTTTGTTCTCTGATTAGCATCCTTTTTGGTACCTTTGCTAGTTTAACACAGTTCGGCAAATTTGTGATGTGGAATGTAAAGCCTTGAATTTTATAAGAGTAAATTGAATTTTTAATAATTTGTATTAAAATATCTGATCATAATCATGGAGCACATTTCGGGGATTTATTATAACTCTTGTTTGTTTTTTATCACATGTGCATACGCATGTAATGGTTGTGTTGCTATTTGCTGGTAGTGGTGAGAGTGGAGCAGGAAAAACTGAGACAGCAAAGATAGCAATGCAATATTTGGCAGTTCTTGGTGGTGGGAGTGGAATAGAGTATGAAATCTTGAAGACCAATCCTATCCTAGAAGCATTTGGTAATGCAAAAACATTGAGAAATGACAACTCAAGCCGTTTTGTAAGTTCCATGTTCTTTCATGGCTATCGAGGTGTACCTTGGTTTTAACTTAACCAATTTGCATAGCATTCAAATTTACTGAAATTTGATGGGATTTCAGCTACTAATAATTTGGGTTGATATTTTTCAGGGAAAGTTGATTGAAATCCATTTTAGTGAAACTGGAAAAATATCTGGAGCCAAGATTCAAACCTGTAAGTGCATTTACTACTAGATCCCAAAATGATATTTATTTAAGCCTATTTATTTCTCCTTTCTGAAATGAGTAACTAACATCAAGTTTGAATTTGTTCTTCTTCATATGGCAGTTCTACTAGAGAAGGTAATTTTTACACAACCTTGTTCTTATGTGCTGTTGGATCTATTATTTTTCTGAAATATAAGTTGCTGAGTTAATCTATTATACAAACAGTCTAGAGTGGTCCAATGTGCAGAGGGAGAAAGGTCATACCACATATTTTATCAGCTTTGTGCTGGCGCTCCTCGTGCTCTCCGAGGTAAGTTTCTTACTATCTTTTCTTTCTTTAGTCTAATGTACTTCCCCTTGGTAACAACTAGGGATTCAAGTTTGTTGCTAGATTGCTTATGGTTTGTTCATCTTTGAGCTTGTCTCATGGTATGCTTTTTGATGTTTAGTAGCAAATTAGAGTTTTCCATTGTGAAGGCTTGAAAACATGTGTTACATTTTTGACTTTTGTAATGTGATAGCAGAAAAGTATTCATGAGATAACTAGTTAGTTGTTGTCTTCCTTTTTATGCTGTTAGTTTAATAATCTCTTTATTTGAGTAATCATTTTCTATCTTTTGCCTCATTAAATTATGTTCTTTGCCTTTGTTCATTCAATTTTGGCCTACAGAGAAACTAAATTTGAAGGGCGTGGACGAGTATAAATATTTGAAGCAGAGTAATTGCTATTCTATTACTGGGGTTAATGATGCTGAACATTTTCACATAGTTAAGGTACTTATTTATCATGAATATTATCTCTTTAATCTATTTATATTTGTCATGATTCATACTTTAAACCTGAGAAAGTAATTGGCATATACTGTTTTGTATATAATTTCAGGAAGCTTTGGATATTGTCCATGTTAGCAAAGAAGACCAAGAGAGTGTGTTTGCAATGCTTGCTGCAGTACTGTGGCTGGGAAATGTCTCATTCACCATTATTGATAATGAAAACCATGTAGAAGCTGTGCAAGATGAAAGTAAGAAATTTCCGTAAACCACTTAGAAAAGACTCTTGCTACCTGGATTGGCTTCATGTTTTTGGATTCTATTAATGTTGTTATTATACCTCGTGACCCTTCATAGATGTTCAGAAGTTTATCCATATAGCCTTTCCCCTACCCTTCCCCGCCAATCTCCTCATCTTTCTGACAATTGACTTTAATTGGAGAGGGAAAAATGAAATAGAGGCACATGAGAAGCCAAACTAAAGACTAGCAATTGGTTTTATTTGTCATTGATTAAGTTTAGTCTTTGCTTTGGTGTTATATTTAAATTATTTAACTTTTCTTATTGCCAATTAATTTTAGGTTGGATGCTTAGAAAATGGTTGTAGAGTCTAATTTGTCTGTTAAACCTAGGGGTGTAATTGAGCCAAGTGAAGCTCAGGCTATAAGATGCTCAAGCTTGAGCTTGGCTTGAAGAAATTTGAGGCACAACTTGAGTACAGCCGAGTTTAATTTCGGTATAAAAAATTGAAAGCTCGATTCATGCTCGACTTCAAACTCAATCATTTATGCTTGAGCTTGAGTTCGAGTTCGAATTGAGATTTTAAATTAAAAAGCTTAATAAGACTCATGAGCTACTCAAGTCAAGCGTTAGGACACTTGATTTTGGCCTGTTTCAAGCTTGACTCTATCATGACCGAGCCAAGTTTGAATGTTTTTTGAGGTGAACCTGAGTACCTTCCGAAGATTGATGACTTGTTTAAACTCCAATTGCACTTGTTTGTTGTCTTAGTGATTTTAGATCTTCTTTTGGATCGCAGTATTTTGTACCAGGGTCAAGGTATAATGTCCTGTGTACTAGATTTCTCCTTTTTATTTGTTTCCCTTGGTATTAGGCAGTTGTGTTCGCTTCGTATCTTTTTCCTTTTTAATGCTGCTGATATGCCTTCTTTCATTTCCTTTGTATTAAATGTCACATGTTTTGGCTTATAAAGTGGTCTTTTTATTCATATTGCTTTTGATTGAGCTTCATCTAATATCTGAATACAACATTACTTTCCAGGTTTAATCAATGTTGCCAAGTTGATTGGATGTGATGCTGCAGACCTTAATCTGGCTTTATCAACTCGCAAAATGCGAGTTGGTAGTGATAATATTGTCCAAAAGCTAACACTATCACAGGTAAGAAACTAAGAATCCTTCTCTATAAAAATACTATACTGTAATTTGTCTAATAGGTCACAAAAAAAAGCATTTTATTTCACTTTATGGTAGAACATGTAAAGATGATTTCATCAGATCAAGAATGTCTTCATTCTTAAATTGTCAATAGCATTTCTGTGACATCCTTCTTCTCCCTCATGGCCTGTTTATTGGCTGGCTGGAAGAATGTTTGAATTGCTTTGATCCCAAATATTGTTCTCGTTCTACGCTACCTTATATCCACATCACTCTTCATTTGAAGGAAATCTCTGAACTGATGCCATGATTATGGAAATTATATGGATATGACTGCTCTACTGTGTTTTGAAGAATCAAATTAGAGAACCAAATATGGCTGAACTTGCATCTATTACATCTTTCGGTTTGAAGTAGTGCTGCATATGCTTATCTAAATGAGCAAGAAATTTATAATTGCAGGATTTACTCACTTTCTTTCATTCTACTGGCTGAGTTAAATAATCTTATTACTTTGTTTAGCTGTGTTTCATGCATGTCACTTTAGCTTCACAAAGTTTCTGAATCGCTTGCTTCTATTTGTTAATCAGGTGTCAAAAGTTAAAGCTGTTTATTATTCTGTCCTTTGTTTGTGGAACTCTGGCTGATGACTGGCCTAGAATCTAACATTTTAAGTTGAAGCGATTTTATTTATATTCTTATATTGAACTTGCCGTGATTCCTAATTAAGTTGTTCCTTCATTTTCAGGCGATTGAGACAAGGGATGCCCTGGCAAAATCAATTTATGCTGGTTTGTTTGACTGGCTGGTAGAGCAAATTAACAAATCACTCGCTGTTGGCAAGAGGCTAACAGGAAGATCTATCAGCATTCTTGATATTTATGGCTTTGAATCGTTTGATGTATGTTTTAATAATGCTTTTATTCTCTCTCTGTCTCTATGGCTCCCTATACATCCAAATTGAAAATTTCTTTTGTTCTTCAATCAACAAATTTTTTTCCAGAGGAATAGTTTTGAGCAGTTCTGCATTAATTATGCAAATGAGAGATTGCAGCAGCATTTTAATCGCCATCTATTCAAGTTGGAACAGGAGGTAACTTTATTTTTTTTATCATATGATTGGATTAAGACTTTGTTGATTGATCAGAGTTTGTTATGGATTATAGAACCTGCTTGAAACTTAATAGATTTCTTCTACCTTTTCGGTTCATTAAGTTTTGCACTGGCTAAATGTGTAATGGAGGCTACAAAGAATTACGAATTAGTATGAAGTAAAGACAGATATTACAGTTTTCTGTGCACATTCATTGGCAGGGAAGAGTTAATGTAGTAAACTAGGAGCGAATTGTTGAATCTTCAGTGATAATGATTGAAACTACTTTTTTGGATAATTGATGATGATTGAAGTATGCAGTCAAAGTGAGGGCATGCATAAACTTCCTTCGTCGTGAACTAATGCAGAGAAGGATGCTGAAAATCACCTCTTTAGAAAAACTCTTCAATAAATCTCTTTTTATTTATTTATTTATAAAAAGATAATAATAATTGCTTTGTTTTTTTCTCTGATCAGTTAGTTTTATTTGGGAACTAACGTGATTTCATCAAAAAAAGACCTGTTAATTTTACAATGATTCTCGATCCTTTTTCCCTTTTAGGAATATATTCAAGATGGCATTGATTGGGCAAAAGTTGATTTTGATGACAACCAAGATTGTCTTCATCTTTTTGAAAAGGTAAGGAGTTTACTTTAATGATTCAACTTCATGGTATGCTTTTCTTGTACAGGCTTGGTTTAGGAAATAATGTGCTTTTGTAAAAATGCCTTAGGCTAAGGTCTTGTGGAGGTTGCCTGCTTTGGAGCTAGTCTGATCTTGTTGTTCATCATAATGTCTGAAATATTGATGCTTGCATCTAGTACTGATAGCTTTTATCTTTTCAGCTTCAATTTATTAAACGTGCCTTTTCAAATCTTATGTTTTTAAGTTTGATGCAGAAACCTTTGGGATTGTTGTCTTTGTTAAATGAGGAGTCCACTTTTCCTAGTGGCACAGACTACACTTTTGCCAACAAGCTCAAGCAACATCTGAATTCTAATCCTTGTTTTAAGGGAGAGCGAGAAAAGGCTTTCACTGTCTCCCATTTTGCAGGGGAGGTACTATTTTTTGTTGTCAGTTGCAGTATTCCTTTTTTGTGTTTCAGAGTGCTTGCTTGCGTCTCCTTGTAATTCGTTTGTTTAAAGTATTGGTGGAGGAAGAAAGATGCGTCACTTCTAGTTTTTACTAGATTTTCCTCCATGCATGTTGCGGGTAAATGATTTATAACATAGTTATTATCATAATTATAATAATTAAAATAATAAAATTGGTCAAATTTATGTTTTCGCCTAATAAAAATAGATTAATTAATCTAATTTATTAGGAAATATTAATCAAGGATATAATAGTTCATTTAAAAAAAATATTGAGGTTATAACTGTCATTATTTGCAGTGCTGGAGTTGGTACATTTATATATGATAAAAAATATGTTTACTTATAGATATTGATTTATTATTGAAAAAAATATGTTTACTGATAGATATTGATTTGTTATTGCTACCTGACAATTATATAACAATTCATCTTGGTCCCAACCCAGGTCACATATGACACAACTGGATTTTTAGAGAAGAACAGAGACTTACTGCACCTGGATTCAATTCAACTACTGTCCTCGTGCTCATGCCACCTTCCTAACGCATTTGCATCAAATATGCTTAACCAGTCTGAAAAGCCTGTAGTTGGTCCTTTACATAAGGCTGGTGGTGCAGATTCTCAGAAGTTAAGTGTTGCGACTAAATTTAAGGTGAAGTTCCTTACAAATTTCAAGTCTTCCTTTCTTTCAGTATGAACAATCTTCATCATGTAATGTAATACACATGAATATGTGAAAGAAGTTTCTGTTGAATTACAGGCCTAAGTAATGTGCTAATGATTTGTATTTTCATTCTTGCTATTTAATTGAGGGTAGCTAATAGTTTTGTTTTTCTTATCCGTGTCTATAACAATCCATCACTTAACATTTTATGACATTTTGATGCTTTTGCAAAAGTTTTTGCTTCTTGCTATTGGGTATGGGGTTCATATACGTCTTAAGCTAAAATTGGCCATTGTTTATCTTATACTTGGAAGTGTCTTATTCTTCTTGTGTTAATTTTTAGGCTGCATGAAATGAAACCTTGATCAATTTGGGGTGGGTGGTCCATTGTCTTCGAAGTGATTCTTGCTTCTGTTTTGATTTAGTCTAGATTTAAATCGGTCTAATTATGCTCTTAGTCTCTATACTCTTTTTACTTTTGAAATTCATTTCATCTACTTTTAATTCTACGAATTCAGTCCCTCTACTTGTCTAATTTAAAAATTAAAGTCCAATTGATAAAATTGTCAATTGACCTCTGTTAAATTTGAATTGAAATTTAATTTTAAACCAAACATCTGAATATTAAATGGCGCATTCAAATTTAACAGAAATTCATTAACAATTTGATCAATTGAACTCCAATTTTCAGTTCATACAAGTAGAGGGACTAAATTCTTAGAATTAAAATTAGAAGGCTTAAAGTTCAAAAGTTCTAGGAGTACAACGACCAAGTCCATAATTAAACCCCTTTTATTGTGTTTAAAATCTTTTCAATTAACACACGAATCTCCTAATTCTCATTTTTCTCATTGCTTATTGGCTTATGTTCTTTTGCTTTTGCCTATGATAATTGTTTAATGTATGTGTGAGGTCCACTTGTTCTCAATGGAGGCAAGTCATGAATTGTTTTAAAAGTTTTTTCTCCATGATTGGATCTTTTTCCCTTTTATGTTCCTTAAGAGAAAATATCTTGCATCCATGGACAGTAGGCATGACAATCCCACTGATTAGGGTGGCATACTGTTGATCATATTATTTTCAGTGAACTTACTGTAGTCCTAGATGAAATGTTGATTTAGCTTTTTCACATTTTTGGCATATAAAAGAATTGAACCTCTTTGTGAATGTAAAGTCTATTGCTGTTTTAATGTTACAGTTAATGATTAGTTTACCCTCTCTATTCCTCTTCTTATGCTACTTTCTATAACATAGGGTCAACTCTTCCAACTAATGCAACGTCTAGAGAGCACCACTCCACATTTCATACGTTGTATAAAGCCCAACAACTTTCAGTCTCCTGGATCATATGAGCAAGGACTTGTGTTGCAGCAATTGAGATGTTGTGGAGTCCTAGAGGTTGTTCGTATATCGCGGTCTGGCTATCCCACCAGAATGCCTCACCAGAAGTTTGCCAAAAGGTGAAGAAGAGGAAATCATTTTCTCTTTGTCAAAGGCAGAACCATTTAGCTTTTCCTTTTTACCCCATTTTTAGACGGTTTTGACTTTCGAGAGTTTATCTGATACCTTTCCACCTTTTGGTTTGGTGCTGGTTTGTTTTGTACCTTTCCTCAGGTATGGTTTTCTTCTACTGGAAAATGCTGCCTCGCAAGATCCACTTAGCGTTTCAGTTGCAATTCTTCATCAATTTAACATTTTGCCTGAGATGTATCAAGTTGGCTACACAAAATTGTTTTTCCGTACCGGACAGGTACAATAAAAGAAATTTGCCTGGAAAAATTGCTATCAATACTAGTTGGTATATCTCTTTGATGGTAAGAACATTAAAAAGCTCTGCAATATCTTGATGAACTGACATAACATTATCCACGCAGATTGGGATTCTTGAGGATACACGAAATCGTACACTGCATGGCATTTTACGTGTTCAAAGCTGCTTTAGAGGACACCGAGCTCGCTGTCACTTTAAGGAGCTTCAAAGAAGCATTGCCACCATACAATCATGTATTCCTATTTTCTGTTTTTATCGCTTTAAATTATGTTTATGCAAAATAAGGAACAGTAAAAAAACTTGATTTTCTTATTATGTCTTACTACAGTTGTCAGAGGAGATAAAACCAGGAAAGAATATGCTGTCTTACTGCAGAGACATAGAGCTGCTGTTATTATACAAAAGCAGATTAAAGGCATGAATGCTAAGAAAACATTCAAGAACATTAGACATGCATCAATTGTGATACAATCTGGTATGCATTTAGGTTTTATTCTTCACTTGAGTTGAAGTATAAAATGCAAAGCAATATACTGTTTCTTTGAATTTTCTTCAAACGGAGTTCGGAAGATCCAGAAATGGCCCAGGCTTCTGGATGCCATGGTCAGGTCAATTTGAGGATGGAGATGTTTTTATATTTTGACCACTAGTTTTGTTTATGTTAAAGATATGCAAACACGTCTAACCTTGTATGAAATTAGAAAAGATATAGGAGTAATATACAATTAACAATTATATGTGCTCTATGCTGCAGCAATTCGTGGCTGGTCAGTCAGAAGATGCTCTGGAGATATTGGATTTAAGTCTGGGGTCCCTAAGGTACTATGTCCATCTTATTGTGTTTAACTCATAAATTTGAATTATGGTCGTCTTTATGTAATTCAGACTCTACACGTGGGATTGGTTGAATTTTTAATTAAATTTGACTTTTTCTTAAAAGATATGTGTATTCATCCTTGTCTTATTTGCATTTGAGAGTTGAGAAACTTGCTATTCTGATACAGGCAGATGAACCAGACGAGGTGCTAGTCAAGTCATCATTTCTTTCTGAACTACAGCGCCAAGTTCTTAAAGCCGAGGCTGCTCTGCGGGAGAAAGAAGAGGAGAATGATATCCTCCACCAGCGGCTCCTACAATATGAAAACCGTTGGTCCGAATACGAGCTAAAAATGAAGTCCATGGAAGAAGTGTGGCAGAAACAAATGAGGTCGCTA
The DNA here is from genome assembly GCA_005393395.2 of Gossypium australe. Taxonomy (NCBI): domain Eukaryota; kingdom Viridiplantae; phylum Streptophyta; class Magnoliopsida; order Malvales; family Malvaceae; genus Gossypium; species Gossypium australe. The sequence goes on along the minus strand of CM016626.1, from coordinate 41,320,818 downwards.
CAATCCAGCCTCTCCATTGCAAAGAAGAGCCTAGCAGTTGACGAGTCAGAGAGGAGTTCAGATGCATCAGTTAACACGAGTGATGATAGAGAGTATTGCTGGGACACGGGTAATAACCTTAAGGTCCCCGAGAGCAACGGCTTGAGACCAATGAGTGCAGGTTTAAGCGTTATAAGCCGGTTGGCCGAGGAATTCGAGCAGAGGATTCAAGTCTTTGGTGACGATGCAAAGTTCTTGGTGGAAGTAAAATCAGGTCAGGTTGATGCAAGCCTGAACCCGGACCGTGAGCTTAGAAGGTTGAAGCAGATGTTCGAAACTTGGAAGAAAGATTATGCGACGAGATTACGAGAAACAAAAGTGGTATTGAATAAACTAGGAAGCGAAGACGGTGCACTTGACAAGGTGAAAAAGAAGTTATGGGGCAGGAGGAACAGTAGCAGGTATAATTAAGCTAACTTATAATTTGCTGTGTTGCTATTAGATGCATATTTCTATATTGGTAACCATGAATTATTGCATAGAGAAATTGTGAGAGTTTTGTTATTATAAATTGATTTCAAAACTGAAGTGAAGACGCCAGTTTATTCTCATGCATACTGCATTCTCAAATTTTACTTATGTATATTGTTTTTTTGTCTTTTAAAAAAGCTATGTCCACAAAGTTCGAGCTTTGTATTATGATAAACCTCAGTTTAATTGCTTTTTGTTTGAAATGCTGGAATGCTTGTATTATTCTGTGTAAATAATACTTATAAATTCTTTGAGTTTGACTAAAAGCAAAGAAAGATTGAATTTGGCTTGGTCATTCTTGAATCGAGATTGAGCTTTGAGCAACAAGAGCTATCAAGTGAGCTGAATTTGAGTGTTTTAATACTCAATTCCAGCAGCTTATGAGCCTAACGGAACATTTTATTTATAAATCATGTAAATAAGCTTAATTAAGTTAAACTTGAATATTTGATTTTATTTTGAGGCAAACTCAAGTTTAAATAATTGTATTTAATCAAGCTTGAGCTCTATTCCGCTCGAATACAACGGTAGGTATTATTATTACCCTTTGTTTTCAACTAAATTTATGAATGTCCGGGTCAGTTTTTTGAACCGATGAGTTTTTGATATTTAGAAAATTCTGAATAAAAATATTAAGTTGAAAACGGATTTGAATTTTTTAATTTGACATTGGTTCAACATTAAAAGTTGGAGTTTGGTTATGCTGATCTTAATTTTTTTCATGATAATGCTTAATGTATTTTTTATTATAGGTATTATGAAGGATAAATATGTATGATATTGTAGCATGAGATTTTTTAAAAAAAAAGTTATTTTGTGATATAAAATTGGATAAAAGATTGAAATATTGGAAGAGTTATACTATTTAATATACAATTTAATTTTATTCAAAACCTAGATAATTTATATTCAAAATAATTTAAGTCAGAAGATATTAACACGGTTGATAAAGGTTAATGCTTTGGGTGATTGAATGTTTAAGTTAAATTATGCATAATTGTTGGATTTAGTTTGGATTATTTCAGTTTTTAGTTTATTCATTTTTTAGTATTGGTTTGATTATGTGTTATAGTTACTTGAATGTATATTTATGATTGTATTATATTTATACTTGTAAATTCTAAAAAAGAGAAAAATAATGGAGAAATTAGGTAAAAATGTTATTTTTGAATGAAAAATGGGGTTTTAGGCCGATATTTGAAAAAATTAGATATATAGGTTGATTTTGGTGAGTCGGTATATAGGTGGTGATAGCACTCCCCATTGGATGTGTCTTTTGCTAATGTAGCATGTCTATAGGGAAAAAGCACGCCCTGTTAGTGTGCCATGTTAGTAGCTATTAGGATTTCTAATTTTAAGTTTAATTAGAGCCGTTTGACAAAAAAAAAAAAAGGAAAAAATACGACTGTTGGATTAAAATATAAAAACAATTGAGAAAATTTTAATGATTTTTATCTCGAGAATTCCTTGATAACTTTTTAGTTTGAAGTTTTTTTCTTTAAATGTCTCGTCTTTTCCATATTAATATGGCAGAGCCTTCATGTAAAATAGATGTTTGGAATCTTGGGTAGAGTTTTTTAGATTTTGTGTAGTCATGTCTGATCTTTTCCAACATTTTGAAAAATATTTTATATTTGGTGGTAGAGTTTTACTATAAAATGAAGTTGATATGGAGAGAGTTTTCAAAGTTAAATTACGAGGATAAAACTTACATGCTGAAAAGAAGATTGTTGATGTTAAAATATGAAATTATTTTATTTATTTGCTCAAAAAGTTCGAAATTGCTACAATATAAGTTGAAATAGAACCCAACATATTAAATTAGTTCAAGTAAAAGAATACTTATCGTTGTTACCTAGTTTGAATTTAGTTAAGAAATTTGATATCTACAAATTTATGTGTTAGTAATTTATGTTGTGACACTATATAGGAATAATAAGTATTTATTTTTTTTTGTATAATATTATCATATTTATTTTTATTAAACCTGTGAAACACGTTTGTTGTCGAAGACGAGTAAAAAAATTAGAGTCGTTATTTATTACGACGATAAAATTTGTGTCATTGGCATCATGTTCGTTTTTGTATCTGTCCAATCTACAGATTTGGCTTTTAGCAGAAGCATCAAACTGAACGAGCTTCTGTCAAGAATTAAAAGAAAGTCTTGGATTCAAGTTGGAGGAGAATCTCGAGCTTGAAATATAGATGCCTAACGTCAATAAACCCTGTAAGATATGCTACATTTAAGCTAAATGGCGATGCGAATGTTGAGTTAATGCTTGATGAGAATTGCTCAACTGAGACTGTTGTAGTAGAGCTATATGCTCAGTTTAACGATATAGAGGAAGGTGGTCCAAGTTCGTGATTTTTCGTAATTCTGGGTAGCAGATCAAATTAATTTTCATACTTAAGGAGCTTGAATACAAGTAATTTTAGCATGTTTTAGTTATGTTTTCTATCTTAGCTTTAAATTTAATAAAAAGTGTATTTTGAGTCGTTTTATGACCTTAGGGGCCGAATGAGGCCTAAGGGTGAACTAATGTACTAAGTGAGTGTGCAGGACATCATTCAAAGACAAAATAGCTCAAGGCTGGTTACTGTGTTGCAACATGGGAAGTTCAATGTTGCAACAGATGGATCAAAATACAAGAATTTCAAGACTGCCTTTGGTGTCGCGACACACCCTTAAAGCCAAACCTAAACCAGGTAGACTGCCTTCAGTGTCACGACACATGCACTAGAGTGTCGCGACATCGGCCTTGTACAAGAATAAATACGAGACTGTCTGCACAATGGAAATTAACATGAAAACGTCAACTAACCTAGGGTTGATGACGACGACCAAACCTAACTCTATAAATAGGCTTAGTTAGCACTTGTTTAGGGACAACTTTTCAGATTCTAAGTTTCTCTCTGTAACTATAGTTTCAGTTTTTCTTTTTTTAGGCTTTAGGTTTATTTTCAATTCTTTTCTGTTCATGTTCTTTGGAGGACTTGTTTTTGTAAATGTGATCAAATGTTTGAGGATTATTGCACTTCATCAATCAAATACAAACATGATTCTCTAAACTCTACTTTTGATTTATTCTTTATGCATATATTTATTATCAAGTTTATTATGTTTATGGATTATATAAGGAACTAATCCTCTTATGGGGGATTAGTGGGTGGAGGCGTGATTAACTAATTGTTATGTAGGGTTTTCTTAGAGGATTAACTATTAAACCCTAGACTTTACGACCATAGGAAGTCATTTAGCTGAGAATTAACCCAGAATTGGTATGGCCTATCCGTGAAAACCTCAGCCCCGAATCAGTCTGGACTCTGGTCGAGATATAAGTAGTTCTTGTCGACTCGCTAGTTTAGTGGAAGATCGAGAGATCCTGCTAGGGTAACGACTAGCTGATTGAATAGAAACTCGAAATAGGAATTAGTTATGACCACCGAAGAGAACTAATCACCCATGTCTAGATTTGATTAAGTTTTAGAAATTAGTTATCCAAAGTCCATTTTATTTATGCAATTTTTTATTTCTTTATTTATAAAAACCTAAAAATCCTTTCTTTATGTTTTATCCTAATATAATTTATTTAAATTATTAATTAATTGTATTTGCGTTTATATTAACTTTAATTTAGTACTCGTCTCCCTTGGGTACGATCCTCGGAGTACTTACATACTTCGTTGTAAAACTATATTACAACTTGACTCATATACTTGTAGACACCGCTTCAATTCCATATCTTTAGTTCCAATATTTATACTCTAGACGTTAATACGTTCGGAGGCGGTTAGTTCGTCAACCATTGTTGTTAATATGTCCAATAACACGAAATGTGGCCAGGAACAGGAAGCAGAAAGTCCAAAAACACGGTTGTGTGGTGGTTTTACGACATTGTAAAGCTCGTATCAGGGGCTACTAGAATCATCAATGCGAAGGTATACTTCAATTGGAGCCTTTGATTGCAACTTTGTCATACCCTTAGGGTTGGTTGGTAACTTGAACGTGAAGATCTCGACATAACATTTTATGAGCGCTTTTCATTCCAACATTAGTATGTCGATTTCTTATGCTTGAAACCCTCACACGGGTATGCCTTTAAGCTAAATGGGAAAAAATCCCGTAAGTAATTTTGGTTTTTACGTAGGGTTGCCAAGAACGAATGATGTTCTCCCTACCACCTACACCGGTGAAGGGATATCCAATTTGGTATATGATTCAACAACTTGGGTTGATAATGAAGAGGAATGACAAAGTGATGCATGAAACTGGTAATGATCCAATTCGAGAGTCCCACTCCAATGATTCATAAATCGTATTATTTTCTAAACCAGAGGATGCTCCTATTGAACTAGAGGGGAGTGATTCTAACAATGAAGTTTAAAATAATGCTGGAGGAACCCAACCAGATTTTACACCATATGCACCTCCACCCCACATGCTTAATGTTGACATTGGTGCTTAACATGGGTAGAATTTCTAGAATCGCCTCATAGAAGATTGGGCCATGTAAGTTCTTCTAAAAATTTCAATGATTTACAAGTTGGAATGAAGTTTTCCTCCAAAGATGCTGTTAACACTATAGTAAAGCGATATAACATAAAGCATGGGGGTCAATTTTCAAGTTACGAAATCATGAGCAGAAAAATATGAGGTGAAATACATAAAGTGTGACGATAGATGTCCCTGGAAAATCAAAGCATTAGTGAGGAAGAAGACAAGATTGTGGACGATAAATAAATATGACACTCTACATACTTGTGTTGTGTTGGGTCGCCAGGACGTCTCATGGCGTAGCGGAAAAATTATTCTGGCGATCCAAACCAGGAATCCATGTACGAGGAACTAATCAAGAAGGAAAGGTTTGAAAATATAGCTTTCGAAATTTGAAAAATATAGAGGAACCACTGCTGGTTTAATCCCCTTCGCATGCTGCCAATCCAAAGCTGCAATAGAATCATTTTGGCCTCTATGTAGTCTACCCAGTTGCCAACGAACTAACAAAAACTCTCTTTGAACATTTTAGAGAGTTTTTTTTTTCAGAAAAATATGGCTGCTAGACCTAGGTTTTGTTTTCCTTTTCGTGGTTAATATTGGTAACACTCTCTCACCTTAGGGTTTTTATGATTCCTTGATGGGCGTCGAAACCACCAAAAATAATTCCTACAAAATAACTCTAAATAGTAGTAAAGAGTGGTAGTAGGGTTGAGTCTACAGGGATTGGCTGTTATAATCTACTTTTGCGTTTAACTTGTGAACAGAATATTTGTCGTGGCAAAAGTCATGCCCACGACTCCAAATGGACCTGCAAAAATATAAACTAATAAATCAAGGGGTTTTTAAAAATGTTTAGAAAGTAAATAATTGAATCAGTGTAAATAAGCAATTAATTAATATTGGAAATAGATTTAAATTGATAAAATTTGGATGTTTGTAAACAGAGATAATAAGCCTTAGCCCTAGACTCGGTAGATTTCGGATTAAGAATCGATCCTCAAAAATTAATCTTCTCCTTCAAACGATAAGCTGATTATAGCAGTTAAGAACGTCCTAACCACCAATTCTTCCTCTCGTAGTTGGTCCCAGTACGACCTGCAAACCAACCCTTACCGATTATCTAACCGAGATACACGTGTTCCTGATTCAAGATTCCAACAGCCTTACGCTCTGAAGAACCCAACTCAAATTAACGGCCTCAACCGCATAGGTGGTTTAAAACCGATCACTTCTTTCTTGATTTGTTCTCGGAGATCTGAATACAGCACGGCTGACTCATCTCTCCAACTGTCAGCAAACACGACTCCAACCTAACGTGCATATTTTGACTTGAAATCGAGTTAACTTTAAGGGATGAGTTGTCAATCCCGATACTTAGGAAAAATGTGAATACCGATTGGAAGGATTTTTTGCACGAATACGTATCTGATGATTCCCGATCGGAAAGAACACTTGCCTAAAGCTAAGATAGAATTTAGTGAAGCATGGATTTAGTCATGCTTTTTTTTTTAGGTTATGAAAGGTGGTTTGATGATAATGGAGGAAATTGAGGAATGAAAGGACTTGGAAAGCAATTGGAATAATTTTGAAAGAACAAAGAAATTGAAATGAAAGTAACAGAATTCTCACGCCAAATTGAAAGGAAAAAGAAAATAATTCTATTCAGTTCCAAATTGAAGTTAGAATGTAGAATTAGATGTGTCTTTCCTAAGTGCATTAAGGCTCTATTTATATACAAAGAATTTACTAATTTTGGCCTTAACCACTTTAACATAAAATCAAATAAAAAATAAATAAATAAAATAAAATAATATTTTTTTCTATTTTTGGCTTTTACAAAGTTAAAAATTCTAACGAGTCCTTGGCTTTCTCCACATTTTTTATTCGGCCTCATTTTATTGATCGTGTTTCAATTTGGTCATTTTCTGCTCATTTTTGTCTCTTAGCGTCCCAATTGAATCCATGAAAAGATTAAAACATAAAAGCACTAATTTAGCAGGGATCAATTCAGAAACAAATCGAATTAAACACAAAATATCATGCATATTAACATGTTATCATTCCTGTAACGCCCTGAATTATTTATCTTTGTTTCTTTGAAATTTGTTATAAATGAGTATCTGCTTCAGTGGTTAAGAGTTCTAGAGGTGTGCTTGAGGTCTTGGGTTGTAACGCCCCTTACCCGTATTTTATACCAGAACCGGGCACGAGGCATTACTGGACTTATTCCACTTACCCACACAACTTAAGCCAATAAGTTTCAATCACCAACTTGACATATCTCTATTACCATCACAACAACCTCATTGAGGACTTTCGAGGCCTCACACATACATACGAGGGGTTTCGGAACCATATCGAAAACCTTTGTGAACTTAAATTTTTTCACCTAAACAGGGGCCACACGCCCGTGTGGGCAGGCTGTGTGGTAACACACGCCCATGTCCCTACCCTGTGTGGGGTTTATTTTCACTTCAAACCTACAAGGGTTTTCACACGGCTAGACACACGCCTGTGTGCTCCACACGGCCTAGACACGCCCGTGTGTAAAAACCTGGGTATTCTGTTTGTGACATCAGCAACCCCATAAGGGTCACAAGGCCTAGGCACACACCCGTGTGGCTTGCCCGTGGTCGACACTGATTTACAACATCAATATGCAGGGGTCACACGGCCAAGTCACACACCCATGGGTCTGACCGTGTGTCACACACGGCCTAGACACACACTCGTGTGCCTACCCGTGTGAACAAGAGCAAGGCTATTTACCAAGCTCTTTTTATCCCCCTAGCTCACACAACATGAGTTCATTCATCACATCACTAAACAACTTATAATTTGCAATATAAACTTCCATGAATAACTACATCTTTTCATATATATGAGAGAGCCAACAACCATGGCAATATACAAAAGAGTTTCTCATTAAAGGGGCCAATAAACACTTGGCCAAAATAAAATAAACCTAGTCTAGCCCCTATACATGCCATACTCAAAATCACTAAGTCTAGATATACCGAGATGAGCTGATAGTGTGGGCGATCTTCTGGTTATTTGCGTATCTCGACTAGGCTCTTTAAGTCTATAAAATAAGGGAAAAGAAAAGGGGAATAAACTTTAAGCTTAGTAAGTTTACATGTAAATAAATAACATCATAGTATATGCTACTACTAAACAAAAACAATCTACATTCATAATCATGCTTACTCATTTTATCCCTTACCATATTCCAACCATATCACAAGTTTAATGCTTACATTCATTCACTTGCATCCCTGCACTTAACACCATAAATTCTCATGATACAACACATCATAAGTTCTCATCAATTCAACCATAATGCCAAATCACTCAGTGGTTTCGCACTTAGCCCACCTGCAATCGTTACTAGAGTGGTATCGCACATAGCCCACCAAAAAAGGGTAATTATAGTGGTATCACACATAGCCCACTAAATAATATAATAAATGATGGCATCGTACACAACCCATCTTAGTTAAGTAATAAGGTGGTATCGCACGTAGCCCACCGTCAAGTGTTGTTATTACACATTTATATAACTATTTTGTCATTCATACGAAACTATACAATAACTATCAAATTCAATCCACTTGAATTGTACATGTTCTCAATCATGCCATGCACCAATCAACAACAACAATGTATATAATAAATGCATCGTTTACACATAAACTTACCTCGGTGCAAAACGTTTCGATTTGTGGTTTAATTCGTAACCTTGCCTTTTCCACAGTCAAGGTTGATTTCGCGCTCTTCTTGATCTATAACAATATAACTCACTCATTTAGATCATTCTATGATCATAATGCATCAAAATTTACAATTAGGCAAAAATGACCATTTTGCCCTTGTACCATGGCAAAATTATGATTTTGCCCCTAAGCTCGTAATTCATTTTTCAACTCACTTTCTCATCAAACAAGCCTAACTGAACATTTATTTCTCTTACAACTACTCACAATTTCAATTATTTCATGCATTTATGACACAAAATCAATCTTTGCATTTAAGTCATATTTAGGTGTTTTCATGTAAACACCTTTCACAAAAGTTGTTTCACATCTCCCTAACATTCATTTTCTTCCATAAAAACTCAGCTAACAACGTAAACTCTCTCATGGAAAGTCTCTAGACTTTCAACCATATTGCAAATTGGTCCCCTCACTAGCTAGCTTAAGCTTTGGGGACTCCAAAAACACAAAAATCATTAATTAAAACCATCTAAATCACTTACTAGCAATGGAGATAGCTTGGTTGAAAGTTTGAACCCCAAAAGCTCTATTTTCTCTTCAATTCTCAGTGGAAAGAAGGAGGGTGAATAGTGAAAGATGATAACATCTTTTACTCATCTTATTTTATTCATCTTATCACTTAATTTCCACCAAATTTGACCAAAAATTAAATGCTCTTTTCCCCTTGTCTACATGTCCGGCCAACACATTCTAAATGGTCTAATTACACTTTAAAGATCTCCAAATTATGTTCTATAGCTATTAGGTACCTCTACCTTGAAAAATAGAACTTTCGCACTTTATGCGATTTAGTCTTTTTTCACAAATAAGCATGCTATTGCTAAAATTAAAGCACCAAAATTTCCACATAGCCTTATAATAATGCTATAACACATAAAATAACATCAAAATAATTTCCTAACCTCGGCTTAGTGGTCTCAAAACCACTGTTCCGACTAGCCCCCAAATCGGGCTATTACATGGGTTCAAGCCCTACTTTTAGTAATTTTGCTATTTTTGATCCCATCCTTATCGCTTTGGGGTGGGCTTCTGTTATGTTTTTTGTGAACTCATATCAGAATGAGCTTGCTGGTTCAAGTGGTAAGGTGTTAGCTTACCCTAGGGTCTTGTGTTTGAATCCTTGCGTGAGCGTGGGTGATCATTTTTGCTTCGGTTGTCTGATAGAGTTTGGGTGTGATAAACCGTAATATATACATATTTTAATCCCACATTTGGCATACTTTTGGATGATTTATCCCTTGAATTGTATAATTTTATGCTCCTAATCCTTTGATTTCATGTTTTATACTTAGGAGAGCATAAGAGGATGAAAAGAATGAGAAACGGGCCAAAAACGGAGAAAATGGGCCAAAGTAAGAAATCAACACGGCCTAGAGTTCACCACACGACCGTGCCACTTTAGCAGACTCGAACACAGCCCTCGGCTCGATTCACACGGGCATTTCACATGGGTGTGTCCCTGCTGTGACCCGTTTTAATTCCACTCAAAATAGAATACTTGTGGGCCAAGTAAAGCATCCCGAAAGCCTATATAAACACCTTAGAGGGCAACCTAAAAGGGGAGTTCGAAAGAAGGCTTCTATCAGGGCTTTTGACGAAGAGCGAAGCCAGATAGGGCTGAATATAGGGAATTACTCGAAGAAAACCAGTTGATCCATCTCAGATGCCAGAATCACGCTCAAGACTGAGGATTTTCCCTTCAATTTCCTTCAGGGGGTTTTAGGGTTTTTCTTTATGTTTTGTTATTTAATTTCCCCTCAAATACCTGAGGAGGATGAAACCAAAGATGGACCTTGTTATTGTTTCCTGAACTGTATGATAAATACTTGATTTTTTCTTAATTATGTGTTCTTAATTATTGCTTTAATATTTCAGGATATTGATTCAAGTATTGACGTGCTTATTCAGAGGAGCAAAAGTCCCTATTTAAGAGTGGATCTAACATAATTAAGTGGAGTTGATCGCACTCCTAGAGATAAGACGACGAAAATCTGCCGGATTAGGGTCAAACCTAATATGGGAGTCCATAAATCGAGTTAATGCAACACTAGGGGTTTTAGTTAGAAAGAGATTTCAATTAATCAACCTAGGGTTAGATGTTATTAGTCTCGAAAGAGATGATAATATAAATTAGGGAATCCTACGGATCAAGTCAAGTGAATAAATCGTCTGGTTCAGAGTTAAATAACAAGTGAAGTCTAGGTGGATTCTTCCTCGGGTATTGTCTTAATCAATTAATTTTCTCAAAAGTATTTTTCCAATTCATTCCCTGTGTCTTGGCATCCTTAGCTTAGGAATTACTTAGATAAACATAAATCCCTTTTATTTTAGGCTATATAATAGAAAGAAAGTCAGTACTAGTACTTTTGGTTCCCTTGGGTTCGACATTCCAATCTTGCCACTAAGCTATACTACTGTTTGATAGGTGCGCTTACCTCAATCGTGGTGATAGTTAGTTTCTAGGCTCGATCATTCATTATATAAATATTAAAACTTTCACAGACACGATCAGGGTGGAAGTGAAAATCTGAGGTAGTTGGATGTGGTTAGTGGGTGAGATTTAGCGGGATTGTGTAGTTAGTGGGTTAGTAGGAGTTGGAGGAATTTAGGGATTGTTTATTTTATTTTAATTAGTTTTAAGTTTAATTCTTTTTCCCAAAATTCTTTTTCCTGTTTGAAGTCATTTTTGTTTTTCTTTCTGTCTTCTTTGTTTCGTCTCTATTTTCTCCTCTTTCTGTTCCTTCGATTTGGCCACCATTCTCGTTCCTCGTTGCGTTGGGTATTCTCGGTTTCTTCGTACGGTTTTGTACGTAAGGATTTGTTATGTTTTCTTGAAAAAGTCTTAGTTAATATTTTAGCACTTGGTTTGATGTTTAGATGTTCTGTGCATCGTTTTGCTAGATAATACTCGGGATATTCGAAACTCCTCAATCATTTAGTAAAGCTTTGGGGTTGCTATTTCGTGGGTAAGCTTTTGAAACGATTAAGAATGCAGTTTGGTAGTGGAAACGGTTTTGTTGCTTTGTAGTCGAGGGGTAATTCGATTGAAATCGAGGAATTAAGACTGATTTTGGGCGTTTTGATTGATGGATTGTAGGTTCTGGTAATCTCGGGATTGCTGTAGCATAAAAAATGAATCAGGTGTGTAATGAAAACACGAGAAAATGATGATCGAAAAAAGTTAAAAAATGGCTTGTCGATGCCACACGGGCGCGTGCTCAGCCGTGTGGCTAGCCATGTGCGATACATAGCTGTGTGTAGCCATGTGGGTCACACGGGCTAGGTCGATTTGGGTGTGTGTGCTATGGGCCAGGTCATGTAGGCCACACGGGCAAGCTACACAAGCATGTGGGCCCAAAATTCTGAAATTTTCCCTAGGGTTGCACGTGTCGTTCCTGTAACACCCCTAACCCGTATCCATTGCCGAACTAGGGTTATGAGGCGTTACCGGTTGAATCATTACATTTAAACAATCATTTCTCACACATCAGCATATCATAGTTAATTAATAACACAAAGTCCCTTTAGAAGGTCTACGAGACCTTAAACATGCTTTAAAGAAGGTTCGGGACTAAAACGATCTCGTACGGAAACTTGGAAGAACTTAAAAAATTTTTCTTTTAAAACAGGGCAAACGTCCGTGTGGCTAGGCCGTGTGCCTCACACGACCATGCCTTAGACTATGTCTTACCCTGTGTGCAACACTGACTCGGATCACACGGCCTGTCACACGCCTGTGTGTCTGGCCCGTGTGCAGCACTGACTTGAATCACACGGCCTATCACGTGCCCGTGTGTATAGCCCGTGTGCAAGTCTGACTTGCTTCAAATTGGGACATTGAAGGACACAATCGAGACACACGCCCATGTGCTCACCCGTGTGGGCAAATATAAGCCATTTATAAGGCCAAATTGCCACCCAATTTGGGTCATCCCTACATGTTCAATTCCAACATCAAATAACATACAAATAATTCACCATCTCAAATACCAAATCATGTATGAAACATACCATTTCTATTTCACCAAAGCATACCATAATGGCCATTCACTCAAGACCATATATACACATCACATACACCATTTTCACATAGCAAAATATATACCAAATTCAATCCAAAGTCTTATCTATTATCAAGCCATATCACATTGCTATATTTATACATCTCAAAACATTCCACAACCTCACTAGCCTATACATGCCATATACCATAAATACAACTTCCAAAAGGTACCAAAATAGATGTCCGATAGTATGATTGAGTCACTGGCGATCCCCGGATCTGAGCTAGCTTTAAATACCACTGTAAAACAGAGGAAGACTTCACACAGTAAGCTTTAGAGCTTAGTAAGTTCGTAATATAACACAATTAACTCAACAATTCAAATTCAATATGCAAAATTAACTAACACTGAGTTCAATTCACATTACTACTCAATCTCATCCATGGCTATCATTCACTTTCATACCATATCTATAGGTTCATATACAAGCATTTATAATACTAGTTAATCCAACTCTTTTCATCATTCATTCTCATAATATTCCATCTATCTCATACACAATATCATCAACCACATAGGTTCTGTACATACCTGTACCATCACTTATTTATCTATCACATTTACCACTTCAATGCTCAATGCCATAATTCATTCGATCCTCTTTAAACGTTCGATGAACTCACACACTTAGTGCCAATTAATTAGCCGAAGATATAATAATATCGCACACTTAGTGCCATCACATAAAACTAAATTTGTCTCGATATCGCACACTTAGTACCAAATAATACAGTCGATGCTTTCTTTATCTTGCACACTTAGTGCCATTTATCATTGTAACGATTCTATTTACGTACACTTAGTGCCACATATCTTCGAACTCACATTTCACATTACCAAACTCCACAATCATATTTTCATTCATTTCATCACATATGAACATTGTTTAAATAATTCGTATTATACACGAACTTACCTCGGACATAGAAACAATGATACTTGTCAATCAATCGAGCACTTTGTTCTTGCCTCGATCTAGGTCCGAATTTCTCTTTTCTTGATCTATATAATATCAAATTCAACTCATTCAATCTCATATCCATCCAAAACAATCCACAAACACATAGTTAGGGCATTTTACACTTTAGCCCTCATAATTCCACATTTTAACCTTTTAATCTCTATTTCACAATTACACAAAATACGCATAATTTACTCACACCCAAGCTTGGACGAATTTCATACTAGTCCCTAGTAGCCCATATCTTTCATTTATTTCACATTTTAACCCTTCAAAGTTTCATTTTCACAATTTAGCCCTTAATAATCAATTTCATTAAAAATCCCAATACAAAACATATTTATCATTCATCAAGCTTTCATATTTCACTAACTATCAACACAAAGCTCACATATTCATCAATGGCACATCTCAAAATCATTATCAAATTTAGAAATTTAGGCATGGGCTTGCTAGAGTACTTAACAACAATTACAAAAACATAAAAATCATAAAAAAATGGATGGAAAACACATACCTAATTGAAGCTTGAGCTTGCCGAACCCTAGCTAGCTCTTTTTCTTGTCTTTTTCTTTCAATTTTCGGTAAGAACCAAGATGAATGCATGAAGTTGGCCTTTGTTTTATTTAAGCTACACTTATTTAGCTCATTACTAAATTAGCCTTATTAATGACATTAAAATCCCACTAATTCATGACCACATTTTTCCATTCATTAAACCAATAGCCCATTTACAACATAAGGACCTCACATTTAAAGAGACATAGCAATTAGGCACTTTTAACTACTAGCACACAACTTTTGCATTTTTCACGATTAGGTCTTTTCTCACAAATGGACACTCAAACGATAAAATTTTCACACAAAACTTTCACATATACTTTATCACATGCCATAAACATAAAAAATAATATTAAATTATTTCTCCGGCATTGGATTTGTAGTCCCGAAACCACTGTTCCAACTAGGGTCTAAATCGGGCTGTTACAACTTTCCCCCTTAGGGATTTTCGTCCCCGAAAATCTTACCAGTGAATAGATTCGGGTATTGCTCTCTCATAGCATCCTCAGGCTCCCACGTAGCCTTTTCAACCCCATGTCTATGCCATAACACTTTCACTAAAGCAATTTTCTTATTTCTCAACTCTTTGATCTCACGAGCCAGAATTCTAATTGGTTCTTCGCTATACGATAGACCAGACTGAATCTCAACTTCAGTAGAGGCAATCACGTGCGATGGGTCGGATCTATATCGTCGAAGCATCGATACGTGAAACACATTATGAATCTTCTCTAGCTCAGGTGGCAATAAAAATCTATAAGCAACCGGCCCGATACGTTCTATAATCTCATACGGCCCGATGAATCTCGGACTCAACTTGCCTTTTCTTTCGAATCGAAGTACTTTCTTCCATGGAGATACTTTCAAAAACACTTTATCACAAATCTCAAATTCAATATCTTTTCGTTTCAAACCTACATAAGACTTCTGACAATCTGATGCCGCTTTCAAACTATTTCGAATCACTTTCAATTTTTGCTCAGTCTCTCTTATCAAATTTACACCATGAATCTTATTGTCACTAAGCTCAATCCAGTACAATGGTGTTTTGCATTTACGACCGTAAAGAGCCTCATGTGGTAGCATTTTAATACTTGGTTGAAAACTATTATTATACGCAAATTCAATCAACGGCAGGTATTTATCCCACGTACCTTCAAACTCAAGAATACATCTCAACATATCTTCGAGAATCTGAATGATCCACTTGGATTGACCATCCATTTGCAGATGAAATGCCATACTGAAGTGTAATCTCGTACCCAATGCATCTAGTAATTTCTTCCAAAATTGCGATGAAAACTTCGGATCTCTATCCGAGACTATAGAAATAGGCACCCCGTGCAATCTCACAACCTCAAAAACATACAATTCAGCTAACTTATCAAGTGAATAGTATGTTCTCACCGGAATAAAATGAGCTGATTTCGTCAATCTGTCAACTATCACCTAGATTGTATCTTTCTTTCTCGGAGATAGGGGCAATCCCGACACAAAGTCCGTCGTGATTCTTTCCCATTTCCACTCAGGAATCATGATCGGTTGTAAGAAACCGGATGGCACCTGATGTTCAGCTTTAACTTGTTGACATATCAAACATCTCGAAACAAAATCAGAGATATCTCTTTTCATTCTAGGCCACCAGTAAAGTTGTTTCAAATCATTATACATCTTTGTACTTCCAGGATGAACTGGTAAGCGACTGCTATGTGCTTCTTTCAAAATCAACTGAATTAACTCTGGATTTCTCGGAACACATATTCGATCTTTAAATCTCAAACAATCATTAGTATCAACCTGGAATTCAGAATCAAGTTCGAATCACATTGAGCTCTTTTCACTAACATTTCATTGTTAACTTTTTGGGCATCACAAATCTGCTATAAAAACAACGGCCTCACTTTCATCTTAGCTAGAATCGCACCGTCATCACACAAATCTATCTGAGTATTCATTGCTCGTAAAGCGAATAAAGACTTTCTGCTTAAAGCGTCAGCAACAACATTAGCTTTTCTTGGATGATAGTCAATTACTAATTAAGAATCTTTTAGCAATTTTGACCATCTCCGCTGTCGCAAATTCAATTCTTTCTGAGTCATAAGATATTTCAAGCTTTTGTCAGCGGTATAAATGTGACATTTCTCACCAAATAAATAGTGACACCAAATCTTCAATGCAAACACAATAGCTGCTAATTCAAGATCGTGCGTCGGGTAATTCTTTTCATGTGGTTTTAACTGTCTTGAAGCATAGGCTATAACTTTACCTTCTTGCATCAACACACAGCCTAAACCATTCAACGATGCATCACTGTAAACTATGAATTCTTTATAGGATTTTGGCTGTACTAGCACTGGAGCTTCAGTCAATAGGGCTTTCAACTGATCAAAACTTTTCTGACACTTTTCAGACCATTTGAATTTCACGTATTTCTGAAGTAATCTCGTCAATGGAGTTGCAATCATCGAAAACCCTTTTACGAACCGTCTGTAATATCCCGCTAATCCCAGAAAATTGTGGACTTCAGGCACATTTCTCGGAGGTTTCCAATCTAAAATTACTGAAATCTTACTCAGATCAACTCGTATCCCCGCAGCTGACACTATATGCCCCAGAAAACCAACCTCGCGCAACCAGAACTCACATTTACTGAACTTTGAATGCAATTACTTATCACGCAGGGTCTGTAACACGATTCTCAGGTGATCGGCATGTTCCATCTCATCACAGGAATAAATTAAAATATCGTCAATAAACACAACAACAAATCGATCCAAATACGGCCTGAATATCCGGTTCATCAAATCCATAAATACTGCAGGGGCATTCGTTAGTCTGAAAGGCATAACTAAAAATTCATAATGTCTGTACCTCATTCAAAAAGTAGTTTTTGACACATTTGATTCTTTGACTCTCAACTGATAATAACCTAATCTCAAGTCTATTTTTGAAAACACTGTGGCCCCTTTTCAACTGTTCAAACAAATCATCAATTCGCAGTAGAGGGTACTTATTCTTTATCACCACTTTGTTTAATTGACGGTAATCAATGCACATTCTCATCATACCATCTTTCTTTTTCAAAAAAAGTACAGGAGTGCCCTAAGGTGAAAAGCTCGATCGTGCAAAACCTCTGTCTGTCAATTCTTACAACTGAGACTTCAATTCTTTTAGTTTAGTTGGAGCCATTCTATACGGTACTATTAAGATAGGGGTCGTCTCTGGCACTAACTCAATACCAAACTCAACTTCTCGTATCGGAGGTAATTCTTGTAATTCTTCAGGAAACACATCAGGGAACTCACAAACCGCAAGCACAGATTCAACTTTCTTTACTGTTACTTTCGTATCAATCACATACTCAAGATAAGCTTCACATCCCTTTTTCACATAATTTAGAGCTTTCATCAAAGATATTACGGCCGATAGCCCATTCAAATCACTGGATTCAATTCGGACTATTTCATCATTCTGACTTTTCAAATCAATAGTCTTCCATTTGCAATTCACAATAGCATTATGCAAAGTTAGCCAATCCATACCCAAAATTATATCGAATTCATCAAACGGTAGTAGCATCAAATTAGCCAGGAAACAAATATCTCGAAACATCAATGGACAATTCTTGCACACTTTGTCAACCAGAACACACTTGCCTAAGGGGTTCGATACTCTAATTACAAATTCAGTAGACTCGACAGGCAGAGTCTTACTAGATACTAAGTTCACACACATATGAATGGGTTGATCCTGGGTCTACCAATGCAATCACATCAATATCATAAATAGGGAAAGTACCTGTAATGACGTCCGGAGATGACGCTTCTTCGCGAGCACGAATAGCGTAGGCTCTAGCAAGTGCTCTTGCCTCGGATCTTATAGCTGTATCCATTGTTCCTCTCTAACTACCACTCACAATTCCTGTGTTTCTGGGTGGTCTACCCCTAGCTACCGTGTTACTCGGCTTCGCACTCTGAGCATTATCTTTCTCAGCTAACTCCGGGCAATCCCGAATAAAGTAATCTCGTGATCCACATTTATAACAAACTCTATTATTATACTTGTAACAGTCCGGTTTAGACCCTAGTCGAAATAGTGATTAATCTGAGTTAGAAAAATATTTTAATATTATTTTTGGTGTTTATAGCATGTGAATATGCATGGGTGAAAATTTCGTGAAATAATTTTAGCGATTGAGTGTTTAATTTGAAGAAAAGACTAAATCGCATAAAATGCAAAAGTAACATGCTATGTGTAAAAGTGATTTAATTGCTATGATTTATTAATTGTAAAGTCGTTAAAATGAAATTAGGCCATTATTAAGGTTAGTCGACGGTAATGGACTTAAAATATGTGATTTTATAATGTTTTAACTAAGGTTAATTTCGTAAATTGGAAATATAAGTTAATAAAAATAAAACAAGCATGAAATATGGCCATTCTCATCTTTCTTTCCATCGAAAATAATAAAAGAAAACAAGGGTTTGGTCTCTTAAACATTCGGACTTGGTTTAGCTTAATTGAGGTATGTTTTTGTTTCGGTTTTTGATAATTACTACGTTTTTGTGATCGTTGCTTCGTGTTCTCTTAAGCCCATGCTTTAATTCAAGAAATTGATGATTATTTTGAGTTATGCTATTGTTGATGTTGTGAGCTTTGTGATGTTAAATGGTGAAATATGAAAGCTTAATGTTAGATTAATATGTTTTGTCTTTGAATTTTTGATGAATTTGACTAATTTGGGCTAAATTGTGAAAATGAGAATTTGAGGGACTAAAATGTTAAATAAATGAAATATGTGGACTTATATGGACTAATAGAAGATTCGGCCAAACTATAGTGTAGTGAAATTTTGTATAATTTGTGATTTCATGAATTATGGAGTTAGATGTCAAAATGTGAAAATGTGAGGGCTAATTTGTAAAATTCCCTAAATATGTGTATATGGATTGAAATAAATGAATTGTTTTATAAAATAATTTAAATTTGAATCTATTTAGATCAAGAAAAGAGGAAAACAGATTTGGATCGAGAAAAGTCAAAGGTTGTCGAATAGTCGTTCCGGTCCGTTCGTGTCTATACGAGGTAAGTTCATAAGTAAATTATTGTCGTTAAATTCAATTGTATTTTCATTATTTGTATCGAATTGAATTATTACTTGTATGTTTTAAATATGCTGAATTAGTAAAAATGAGGAAGAATTATTTACGAGGTTGAATCGATCTAGATATGACGTTTGAAAGCCCCGTACGAATCTTAGGAATAGTTAGGATACATATGTCATGACATAGGATTCTGATATGTGATTTCGTGTAAGACCATGTCTGGGATGTTGGCATCGACTTATGTTTACGTGTAAGACCATGTCTGGGACATTGGCATCGTATTTGATTTCGTGTAAGACCCTATTTGGGACAGTGGCATCGATATGTGATTACATGTAAGACCACGTCTAGGACATTGGCATTGTATGAGCTTTCCAACTATCCGAGTATCCTTATTAATTCCGAATGGTTCAATGGGCAATATCGAGTTAAGATCGAATGTGAAATTGAGCTAAAGAGTCAGGTATGTGCTAAGTTAAATGCTTGGAAAAGTAAGGTAAGTATATACTTAAGATGAATATATGAAATATGCATTATGAAAGTGAGAAATATATATATATATATATATATGCTTATGAATATATGTGTATTAGGCCAAGTTAATATATTTTGATATTGTTCATTGAATGGTATATGAGTTACAAGCATGAAAAATGTGTATTTGATTAAAGATTGCTTGATTCAGCCTAGTTGATGTAATGCTAATGTTCATTTGATTAGTATTTGCAAAGCTTACTTTGTGTGTGTGTTTGTTTGTTTTTTTATAGATTATCTAAGCTATGTAAAGCTCGGGGATCGTTGAGGATCATCACCACACTATTGAACTATATTCCTTTTGAAAATATAGATATTAAAGTATGGCATGTATAGGCTAAAGAATTTTGATTATGTATTGAGATGTGTAAA
This sequence comes from Gossypium australe, assembly GCA_005393395.2. Classification (NCBI taxonomy): domain Eukaryota; kingdom Viridiplantae; phylum Streptophyta; class Magnoliopsida; order Malvales; family Malvaceae; genus Gossypium; species Gossypium australe. The sequence continues at coordinate 41,300,440 of CM016626.1, read as the reverse complement.
TATAGCCATGTGATATGGCTTGTTAATAAATGTGTTTATGGATGAGTTTTGTTCTTGCTTTATGATGCATAAGTTGGAATGTTTTGAAATGCTCATGAATGGCCAAATAAAATGGTCTATATTGGTAAGTTCATGGTTGATTTGGGAAAATTGGTATGATGAGAAATGCTATGAGTTGAAATGGTTTAAAATGAAGTATTAATCATATGTTTTGATGTGAAATCTATGCTTTGAATTGGTATGTTTGAGTTGGGTTTGCATATGGAAATGAATGATGTTGTTAGGAGTTAAATTGTGCTTATTTTGGTACGTTTTGGATGCCTTTGGAATATGAATTTAGATTTGTTTGATGCTTGTAGGTTTGACCCAAAATTTTGGGTGGCAAATTGGCCTTGTAAATGGCCTATATTTGCCCACACGGTTGACGGGCGTGTGTCTCGACCGTAGCCATTAAGGTTGCAATTCAAAACAAGTTAGGAAGCCATACGGGCTGGACACACGGGCGTGTGACTGGCCGTGTGAGCAAGTCAGTAACCTCCCTAAGATGTCGTGGTTCGACATAACCTTTCTGTGATAAGTTTTCATGTGTTATATCCTTTTTCCCTTTATATCTCAATTGGACACAAGTCAAGGAATAATCACACTTGCAAAGTCCAATCTCATGTTTCTTGATACCCGAAGTAGACTACAATAAACAAATAAATGTTATATATCATATTAACTTATTTGAGCATGGCCATGTATTTCTAGTCCCAGTTCATCAAGTGGCCTAAGATATTGCTCCCATTATGTAGGAGGGAGAAATCCTATCTTGATCAATCATATCCCACTACATAGATTGTGGCATGCCTAATATCAGTATTTATAGGACAATAGATGTTTGACTGTATCAAAATATACGGCTCACTATGTTGGGACAATGATGATCTTAAGTCTAATGATCGTATACATAGTTAACACTATGAGTAATGTTGTGACTATTATATAATAATCCAAGAAGCATACTCACAGAGGGTCAGTCCAATATGTCATTCTCTAACATATACTCATGTATTAATTTTGACATCCCTATGTCAATGACAACACTTTGTCATCAATCAACTACATATTAGTCTTAATGCATTATTGTTGTCCAAGCCCACAATAATACTTGACTAAGGACCTTTTAAGAATAATCATATTATTCACGGAACATTATTATAAATCAGTTTATTTTACACATATAAAGTGAAACTGAAATAACAATGGCAATGCCTTTGGTTAATAAACAAAGTAGAATGAATATGTGATTACAATCATCTATGTGATTACAATCATCTCATGATTTGTTTTTGGGCATAATCTAACAAGTTGTTGGAGGTATTTCACAAGATCATCCAAATTTGGATTCTGACCTTATCTGTGATATTATTTTACTTTTGGTGAAAGCAAATCCTAGGATTCCCTTTTCGATTTTGATTGCTAATATTTTTAGTGAATATGATTACACTCTATCTTTCTAGAAAGCATAGGTTGCAAAACAAAAGACAATAGAAAATTGCATAACAGGTGAGAAAAATCGTATAATGATTTGTGGAAATGGTTGAGTGTATTGAATCAATACGTCCCAAGTACCGTTATTGATTTAAAAACGAAACCCTTGTGTCATGAAAACCGAATGGTCCAAGGATAAAGAATTCTTCATAGTCTTTTTTGGACATTTAAGCCATGCCTTGATACATTCCATTATTGTAAGCCGCTCATCCAAATTGACTGTACATTCATGTACGAAAAATATTACTTTTTATTGGCTGTTGAATATGACGATAATTGGAACATCTTGCCAATAACATTTGCAAGTGCTGAATGGGAATCCGTGGATGCCTGGGACTTCTGGACTAACTTGAGAAGGTATGTCGTATCGCAATTCAAGATATGCATCATTTTTGATAGGGCACTTGAAATACACATTGTGATTGATTGTGATGGAAGCCTTTGGGATTGTATACACCATAGGTATTGTGTACGACATATTGATGCCAATTATATGGGAACCACAATGATAAGAACACCGATATATTGTTAACATGGGCACATAGTAAATGTTATTTTCTATATCATTCTTTAATATATGTAAAGTTTTGATTCATGGATATACGCTATATTTACTTTGATAGGGTACGAGCTTGTACAACATTGATCCCACAAAATGTTGGAGAATTTATGGGTAGTAAACAAAATCGATGCTGAGTGCCTCAATTAGATATCCAAGGAATAGTGGAATAAAACATATGATGGAGGCGTACGATACGAGCATATGACAACGAACTTAGCAGAATGCATAAATTTCATGTTGAAGAGGACGCGTCATTTTTCAATAACATCAGTGGTGAAAGAAACATATTTTCACTTATCAATCTTGTTTTCGAAGATGACAAAAAAAATGGACAAATGAAGGGCAGACACATTTGGTGCGAGGAATTGGGAAAGATATGGAGGAAAATCAAACAAAATCAAACTCTATAGGGGTATAGTGTCACTCGCGTACAAATACAATATTTTTGGGTATCATCAAGGGATCGTATTGTTGGAAAAAATCCGGTTTGAAAATTTTTTTCTTGCACATCGAAAAATTAAAAATTTGAAAATCGATCTGGTTTGTGAAATATATAGCAATAAACCTTAATCGAACATTTACCCGTGTTTTCGGATAAGCGGATGCTTGATGTTTTCTAGGTTTCAACCAAACAAATTTTTTTGCTATTCTCGTACCACGAACTGCTTCGAATGTGAGCTCGAACCAATTGAACTAAAAAAAAAACTAGAAAAGTTTTATTTTTGGGGTGAAAATTGATATTCTCTCTTCTTTAATAGAAACCGATAAAATTGTTATTCTGGAAAAATATATTTAAAAGTTGAGAATAAATTATCTCTAGTTTTTGGCAGAGTAGCAATCTCTCAAAAGTTGTGTAAATAGCTCTACCAGTGTCATCTATTTATAGGAAGAGAAGGTAGAACCCTTGTAATGTTGTAGAAGTTTATTTCCATTAGAAAAATAATATCCTAGTTTATTTACTATATATAGGGTGACAAACCTAGTCAATGATACTAGGGTTTTGTTGTCCCACCTCCTTACATAAGGGGTTTTAGGCCTCTCTCATATCAGGTCCAATTACAAGTACTTTCTACGCCTTTTTGACTCAGTAAATAAGGAGATTGCAAATTTCCAACTTCATTTTTGGAAACCTACATTCATTTCTAAATGATTCCATTTCTCTATTTCGGAGAAAGCCATGATCATTCCTAAATGTTTCCTATTTCTTTTTTCTATTCATTCCGTTCATTTCTATTCAAACACGCAATTCATTTATAGTTTCAACGAGCTAGCGTAGGGACCAATTGGACATATGTAGTTGAGGCTCAAATAATTTATAATTAAGTTTCGGCTTTTCGCCTATTAATTATAAACTCATTTAGTCACGAAGTCATTCCAATATGGTATCATGATTGAGCTCCCCCCAACGACATACCATAACGAAAGCAACCCCAACGACATATCATTACGAAAGCATCTACTCAATGCTCGTCCAATGACCTTGTCATAAATGTGTTACCATCATAGGATATCCTTGATCTCTTTGGGATAATATTTTCTCTCCCAATATGATCCTATTTTATCTTATGGTAACCATTACTTCTTCCTTTATGAAAAATCAATCATCATCAAATAGTGATGTAACACCCCAAACCCGAACAAGACACCACGTCCGAATCTGGTATGTTACGGGGAAAAACGTTTTTGAGAGGTTAGATTTTTCGTTAAAAAAAACTGGATGAAGACATCGTGTATTTGAAGAAAATTTGAGTAGACTTGTTTGAAATCGGATGGTGTATTTGAAACCCTGAAATTTTGAAAACTTACCCAAAGTGTGTAGTGAAAAACGAGTTTATTTCATTTCATTATTCAAGAAATTTCTTAGTGTTACTTAAGACATTTTAACTTGGTAGAAAATCGAGTTTTGATTTGAAAATCATTTGAGTTTCTAATGCAAAGTCATAGTGAGATACCCGATGGTATAGTTTAAAACACATTGCGTTATAGTTTTGAAATCATTGTCTTTCCAAATTTTAGTAAAATTCATACCAAATTATTTTGTTAAAGCATATTAAAAATCTACTTTAGAGCATAAACATCATAAAACATAATTTAAAGGCCTTTTACAACCCAAATTAAAACCCAAATAAAAGTAAATAAACTAAAGTACCCAAATCATAAAATCGGAGCAAGTCTTTATTAAGCATGGCATGAGCACCCCGAGTCCATCCCGGCTCCAGGTCCGCGTCTGAGTGTCACGTGAAATGTCAAAGGAGAGGGTGAGTCGAATGACTCAGTGCATAAATCCCGCTCCCGGTAAATCAACATGCTAACACACATCATACATAGCAACATAATTAATGCAACCCGATCCTAACCATCCGTATCGCCTTTTCTACCCCGTGTGGTACCAAACCACTGGTGGTGCCAAACTACTGGTGACATATAGTCACAATGTGTTCCCAAAACACTGGTGTCCTAAAGACACAATATCCGTCAATGTGGTGCCAAACCACTGGTGTCCCAAAGACACGATTGTGATACCAAATCACTGGTGACCGAAGTCACAAATCAATTGATGGGGCCAACCCATCGTGTGATACCAAATCACTAGCAGACGATCCCATATCTCAAGTGGGGCCAACCCACGGTGGTGTCAAACCACAGGGACGAGTCGCAATGAGGTGCCCAACCTCTGGTGTCCCAAAGACACAAATGTGGTACCAAACCACTGGTGACCGTAGTCACAATAATCGAGTGATGGGGCCAACCCATCGTGTGATACCAAATCACTAGCAGACGATCCCATATCTCATGTGGGGCCAACCCACGGTGGTGTCAAACCACAGGGACGAGTCGCAATGAGGTGCCAAACCTCTGGAGGTGCCAAACCTCTGGTGACCCAAAGTCACAAAGTTGTGTTACCAAAACACTGGTGCTCGTCAGCACAAAATATCACTGCCCCCTCCACTCATATCACCCATCCTCATACCAACTCATGTATCACGCATATCATATAAGTCATACATATCATGCTAATATGTTTAACATCATATCCCATATCATACATCCATAATCATGGTATCATATAGATCATCAGTAAACTTATAATAATAATACTGACTTACCTGAGTCCAAGATCATACCCAATAGGGTATCATATCAATCATTACTGCTTCATTAATTACAACAAGGTTATCAATCACATTACTAAATAGAAGTGTGTTAGTTTACACACCTGGAATAACGAAGGCCCTAATCCCAAAGAAACGATCTTAAAATCTTTAAACTCCTTGCTCCTAAAATCGGCCAAATAAGAGCATTAGACAACTTATCACATTCGGCCAAGACCATCTAACCCCAAAAGAATCCATATCAAACTCTCACCTTTAAACTTGATTTGGTTTCCCACCAAATCTTGAATCAAGCAGTGATTCCCCTTGACAATCAGCCAACCCCTAAAAAGAGAACAGTTAAAACACTTGAAGCCTTATCTTATTGAAATCCAAAAGAATAGTCTAACAAATAATCCTCTTACCACCACTTAACAATCGGTTAACAGAAAAACGGCTCCTCTAGCTTGCTTCCACACTCCAATGACCCTATAACGAAGAGATTAATACCCTTCCAAAATAACCATATTCGGCCCTTAACCAAACCATAACCAAAGAAAAGACAAGAGAGGGACAAATGGCCATTCGGCCACCCCACTTACCTTGTTCAAGGGTTGAACGACCAACCAAGATCCATCCTTCACTGATATTCGGCCAAGAGAGCTACAAGGGAGAGGGAAGAGATTCGGCCTACTCTTCACAAGAAAAGAATTCGACTTGGATAGCAATGAGAGAAAGAAAAGATTGCGAAATGTGAGTAGGGTTTCGGCAAGAGATGAAAAGATGAATGGAGAAATCGGTTGGGAAGAAAATGGTAAGTTTCGGCTCTTATGAAAATAAAGAAATTATGAGAGGGAGAGAAGAGAGTATTCGGCTTACAAAGTAAAAGAAAGCAAAGCAATTTCGGCTACCAATTATTCAACAAAAGAAGGAAAATGTGGAAAGAGAGAATACCACTTTCGGTTTTACCCCAAAAGACAAAAGAAGAAGAATGGAGGAGAATATTCGGCCACAAGCACAAAATTAAGAAGAGGCAAAGTAAATTTTTGTTTGAAGCTTTCTGTTTGAGAAAAGAAAATGTGATGAAGCTCTCTTGACAATCGGCTAACCCAAGACCAAAAAGAGACTTTCTCTTTTACCAAGTGTGACTGAAACAACCAAAAAGAAACAAAATGCCAAAATGCATTCGACACACCCTCCTACCCCTTACCAAAACCGGCCAACCTCTCCCACAAGCATCCAAGTTTCGGCCAACACCCCACAACACTCCTCAATATTCGGCCACATCCCCACACAAGCTCCCAACCACTCATTTCAAATGAGTTTACCAAGTCTTACTCCTAAAATCCCTCATCACCCTCCATTTGAATGGGAAGACCGAGTCCAAAGTAGAATTCTAATTGCTTTCTACCTCTTCCTCCATGCCGTCCAAAAAGAAGCCAAAATGGAGAACTCTGCGACTTGAACTCAAGACCTCCACCCCATGTAGTTGACGCCACACCTAGCTCCCAAGTAACGCTTGCCTTGCCATCTTGCCAGCTCTTCTTTTGTGCAATAAAACAACAAATAAAATCCTTAAACCCCAGTTCTTTCAGCTCCTCTCACCTAAGCCCAAAAACTAAAATTTTCCCACCTACTCAGGCACACTCCTAGCCTACAATTAAGCCCCGACACTACACAAACAGCAACACAGCACACCACCACATGCAATATCATGCAACAACAAAATAGCCCCTAACCCGGGATATTACAGTTCTACCCCCCTTAAAATAATTTCGACCTCGAAATTACCTGATCAGAAGAGTTGCGGGTATTGCTGTCTCATCACATCCTCGGGTTCCCACGTAGCTTCTTCCATGCCATGATTCCGCCAAAGTACCTTAACCAAAGGCACAGACTTCCTACGCAGAACCTTCACATCCCGATCAAGAATCTGCACAGGTTCTTCTTCCACAGTCAAATCTGGATTTACCTCGATCTCTTCCACTGCTACCACATGCGACAGATCTGAACGATAACGCCGAAGCATCGAAACGTGAAAAACGTCGTGAATCTGGCTAAGCTCTGCTGGCAACTCAAGCTGATACGCTACTGGTCCCACTCGTCTCAATACCTTATACGGCCCAATAAATCTCAGACTTAGCTTGCCTTTCCTTCCGAATCTCAACACCTTCTTCCAAGGCGACACCTTCAGGAAAACTCGATCCCCCACAGCAAACTCTATGTCTCTCCGCTTAAGATCGGCATAAGACTTTTGCCGGTCCGAAGCTTCCTTCAATCGAGCCTGAATCAACTTAACCTTGTCTTCTGTCTCAGCAACCAACTCGGGTCCCAACAACTGACGTTCACCCAACTCCGTCCAACACGTAGGTGAGCGACACTTCCTACCATACAATGCCTCATACGGTGCCATCTTGATGCTCGCTTGGTAACTGTTGTTGTAGGCAAACTCAGCTAATGGTAGAAACTCCTTCCAACTACCTCTGAAATCCAGAACACAACCTCTCAGCATGTCCTCTAAGATCTGAATGACCCTTTCTGACTGACCGTCCGACTGCGGGTGAAAAGCTGTGCTGAAATCCAAATGCGTACCCAACGCCTGATGCAACGCTTTCCAGAACCTTGACGTAAACCTGGGATCCCTATCCGAAATTATTGAAACTGGCACACCGTGCAACCTCACTATCTCCGAAACATACAATTTTGCCAACTTCTGAAGTAAGTAGTCAACCCTCACTGGAATAAAGTGAGCTGATTTAGTCAGACGATCCACCACTACCCAAACTGAATCCTTCTTGCTTGGCGTAAGCGGTAATCCACTGACGAAATCCATGGTTATCCTTTCCCACTTCCACTGAGGAATCTTCACAGGTTGAAGCAAACCTGACGGCAACTGATGCTCAGCCTTGACCTGCTGACAAGTCAGACACTTCCCAACAAACTCTGTCACCTCTTTCTTCAAACCAGGCCACCAAAACTGCTCTCTAAGATCTCTATACATCTTGCCACAACCAGGGTGCATAGCATATGGACTGCTATGTGCGTCCTGAAGAATCTTCTGCCTCAGCTCAACATCTTTAGGCATACAAGCCCTACCTTGGAAACACAAAACCTCATCACTAGTCAAGCTGTAACCCTCCAAACCACCATCCTGTACTTGTAACCTTCGCGCACTCAGAACCTCATCCAATAACTGTTTCTCTCTGATCTGCTCAACCCAAGTAGGCTTAACCTGCAACTCTGCCAGAATACTCCCATCGTCATACAAACTCAAGTGGGCAAACATCGCTCTTAAGTCTGAAACAACCTTACGGCTCAACGCGTCTGCCACCACGTTAGCCTTGCCCGGGTGATATTCAATCGAACAGTCGTAATCTTTCAGCAACTCAACCCATCTGCGCTGCCTCAAATTCAAATCCTTCTGAGTCAGTAGATACTTCAGACTCTTATGATCCGTATAAACTATCGATCTCTCTCCGTACAAGTAGTGCCTCCAAATCTTTAAGGCGAAGACTACAGCTGCTAGCTCCAAATCGTGCGTCGGATAGTTGACCTCATGTGGCCTCAGCTGTCGAGAAGCGTAAGCCACAACCTTACCTTCTTGCATCAGCACACAACCCAAGCCCGTATGTGATGCATCGCAATACACTGTGAATTCCTTACCAGCCTCAGGTTGAATTAAAACCGGAGCCTCAGTCAAAATCTTCTTAAGCTTGTCGAAGCTTTCCTGCTGTTTCTCAGTCCAAACAAATGGAACTTCTTTCCTTAACAACTTAGTCATCGGCGCTGCTATCAACGAGAAACCCTCAACAAACCTTCGGTAGTATCCGGCCAAACCCAGAAAACTCCGAATCTCAGCCACTGACTTAGGCGGCTTCCAATCCAAAACTGCCTCAATCTTACGAGGATCTACCCTAATCCCCTCAGCCGACACTACATGACCCAAGAAAGTCACTTCTCTAAGCCAGAACTCGCACTTACTGAACTTAGCATAGAGCTGCTTTTCCCTCAAAATCTGCAGCACAACTCGCAAATGCGCATCATGCTCCTCCTCTGTTCTCGAATACACCAAGATGTCGTCTATGAAAACCACAACGAACTGATCCAGATACTGCTGAAACACTCTATTCATCATATCCATAAACACTGCCGGTGCGTTAGTCAACCCGAACGGCATTACCAGAAATTCGTAGTGCCCATACCGAGTCCGAAACGCTATTTTATGGATATCAGCCTCCTTAACCTTTAACTGGTGATACCCAGACCTCAAGTCGATCTTAGAGAATACCGCTGCACCTTTTAGCTGATCAAGCAAGTCATCTATCCGTGGCAATGGATACTTGTTTTTAATCGTTAGCTTGTTCAACTGGCGGTAGTCTATGCACATCCGCATCGTACCATCTTTCTTCTTAACAAAGAGCACCGGCGCACCCCACGGCGAAACACTCGGCCTGATAAAACCTCGATCCAATAACTCCTGGATCTGAGCCTTAAGCTCCACCAATTCTTTTGGTGCCATCCTATACGGAGCAATAGACACTGGCGCAGTCCCGGGTAGCAGGTCTATCTCGAACTCTACCTCATGATCCGGCGGCAAACCCGGAAGCTCCTCAGGAAACACATCAGTAAATTCCCTAACTGTACGAACCTTCTCTACAGCAGCCTTTTTAGCCTCCAAGGCATACACATGAACCACATACGCTTCACAGCCCTTCCTGACCATCTTCTCAGCCTTCAGAGCAGATACCACATTAGATAAGTAATCTCTCCTGTTACCTATCATAGCCACCTCATCACCCTTAATCGTCTTAAGAACCATGCGCTTGGCCGCGCAATCCAATCTCGCCTGGTACTTAACCAGCCAGTCCATCCCAAGAATCAGATCGAACTCCCCAAACGGCAGTTCCATCAGATCAGCAGCAAACACTACCCCTTGGAGTTCTAGGGGTACATCTCTAAACAGCTTATCTACCACTACAGAGTGACCTAAAGGGCTAATTACAGTCATCTGCCTAGAAGATATCTCAGAGTCTAAATCCATGGTCTCTACTATACTACTGGCAACATAAGAGTGCGCCAAACCCACATCAATCAAAGCAGTATAAGGAGAACCAAAGATCAAGAACGTACCGGTTATGACGTCCGGTGCGTCGCCCTCCTCTCGGCGCCTCGCAGCATACACTAATCCAGGCTGTCTGGTATCAGAACTACCCGCACCTCTGCCCGGTGCTCCACGGCCCCGACCAGAACCATTACCACCTCTGCCATTACCACGGCCCCTCTGCTGTGGCGGTCCACTACTCCTGAACTGATTACGGCCCTGACTCTCAGACTGAATCCTAGCCAACCTACGCGGACAGTCCCTCACGCGATGATCCAGAGAACCACACTCGAAGCAACCTTTTCCACCAGTCCAGCAGCCACCCCAATGAGATTTCCCACACTGATTACACTGTGGCGGTCCCTGCCTAGCAGCAACAAACCTAGCAGGCTGATTCGGCCCACTCGGTCTAGCCCTCTTCTGCGGATTACCCGACGATCCAGAAGACCCAAAGCTCCTCTTATGTCTATTTCTGTCCATGCCCTGTCTCACTGACTCCTTAACACCCTCGGCTACCTTAGCCTTCTCAACTAAGACAGCAAACTCGCGCTCCTGCTGAGGAGCAATCAGCAGTCTCAATTCGTCTCGCAGACCATCCTCGAAATGAACACACCTCTCATGTTCAGTGGCTACAATACCCCTGGCATACCTACTCAGCTTCAAGAACTCAGCCTCGTACTCCGAAACAGACTTACTCCCCTGAACAAGCCTCAGAAATGCCTTTCTTTGGGAGTCAATATAACTAGCTCCGATGTACTTCTTTTGATATGCAGCCCTGAAGTAATCCCATGTCAGATCCTCTGCTGCCACACTGTCCCGAACCGTGAGCCACCACTGATATGACTCATCCCGGAGAAGCGATACGATGCCCTTCAGCTTCTCTTCAGTAGTCAAGTCCAAATCATCTATGATCCGCTCAGTTGCCTCCAGCCAATATTCAGCAGTGCTGGGAGCAACACCAGATACCCCTCGAAAGAATTCGGCCCCATTTGCCCGAAGTCGCTCAGGAACAGATTTCCTAACTCCTGCGCCACCACCAACTCCAGCTACTCTTTCTAACACTCGGAGCATCGCCTGTGACACTGCGTCGTCCCCAGTTTGATCTTGGAACTCACCACCTCCAGCTGGTGGCGGAACCGGTATCTCATTTTCTGACCCCTGACCAGATCCTATGGGCTCAGAAACTGTCATCCTACCCCGACCTCGACCACGAGTATTACGACCACGTCCACCCCGAGTGCTCATGACTAAATCTATACGTATCTGATTTAAGAGTTTTATGAATCAGTATTTATTCCACTGTTTTAAAGCAAATCTTATGAATATTTAAAGAGGCTTTGTTCTCGCGAGTTCACAGAATCCTATCAGTTTCAATTTCTAAAGTAATCCTACTATTGCTAATCATACAACCATAGTATATCCAACAAATCACAAGCAATAGTAAGGGGTACTTACCTGGGCGAACTGGTGCCGGAGACTCGGTGCCATGCCTTTCAAACCATATATTTAAACCCAAAACACTTAAGACAACTTTTTGAAAACATTTTGGGCCTCAGGCCCACAGCCGAGCCTTTGAACTTGGCTCTGATACCACAATTGTAACACCCCAAACCCGAACAAGACACCACGCCCGAATCTGGTATGTTACGGGGAAAAACGTTTTTGAGAGGTTAGATTTTTCGTTAAAAAAAATTGGATGAAGACATTGTGTATTTGAAGAAAATTTGAGTAGACTTGTTTGAAATCGGATGGTGTATTTGAAACCCTGAAATTTTGAAAACTTACCCAAAGTGTGTAGTGAAAAATGAGTTTATTTCATTTCATTATTCAAGAAATTTCTTAGTGTTACTTAAGACATTTTAACTTGGTAGAAAATCGAGTTTTGATTTGAAAATCATTTGAGTTTCTAATGCAAAGTCATAGTGAGATACCCGATGGTATAGTTTAAAACACATTGCGTTATAGTTTTGAAATCATTGTCTTTCCAAATTTTAGTAAAATTCATACCAAATTATTTTGTTAAAGCATATTAAAAATCTACTTTAGAGCATAAACGTCATAAAACATAATTTAAAGGCCTTTTACAACCCAAATTAAAACCCAAATAAAAGTAAATAAACTAAAGTACCCAAATCATAAAATCGGAGCAAGTCTTTATTAAGCATGGCATGAGCACCCCGAGTCCATCCCGGCTCCAGGTCCGCGTCTGAGTGTCACCTGAAATGTCAAAGGAGAGGGTGAGTCGAATGACTCAGTGCATAAATCCCGCTCCCGGTAAATCAACATGCTAACACACATCATACATAGCAACATAATTAATGCAACCCGATCCTAACCATCCGTATCGCCTTTTCTACCCCGTGTGGTACCAAACCACTGGTGGTGCCAAACCACTGGTGACATATAGTCACAATGTGTTCCCAAAACACTGGTGTCCCAAAGACACAATATCCGTCAATGTGGTGCCAAACCACTGGTGTCCCAAAGACACGATTGTGATACCAAATCACTGGTGACCGAAGTCACAAATCAATTGATGGGGCCAACCCATCGTGTGATACCAAATCACTAGCAGACGATCCCATATCTCAAGTGGGGCCAACCCACGGTGGTGTCAAACCACAGGGATGAGTCGCAATGAGGTGCCCAACCTCTGGTGTCCCAAAGACACAAATGTGGTACCAAACCACTGGTGACCGTAGTCACAATAATCGAGTGATGGGGCCAACCCATCGTGTGATACCAAATCACTAGCAGACGATCCCATATCTCATGTGGGGCCAACCCACGGTGGTGTCAAACCACAGGGACGAGTCGCAATGAGGTGCCAAACCTCTGGAGGTGCCAAACCTCTGGTGACCCAAAGTCACAAAGTTGTGTTACCAAAACACTGGTGCTCGTCAGCACAAAATATCACTGCCCCCTCCACTCATATCACCCATCCTCATACCAACTCATGTATCACGCATATCATATAAGTCATACATATCATGCTAATATGTTTAACATCATATCCCATATCATACATCCATAATCATGGTATCATATAGATCATCAGTAAACTTATAATAATAATACTGACTTACCCGAGTCTAAGATCATACCCAATAGGGTATCATATCAATCATTACTGCTTCATTAATTACAAAAAGGTTATCAATCACATTACTAAATAGAAGTGTGTTAGTTTACACACCTGGAATAACGAAGGCCCTAATCCCAAAGAAACGATCTTAAAATCTTTAAACTCCTTGCTCCTAAAATCGGCCAAATAAGAGCATTAGACAACTTATCACATTCGGCCAAGACCATCTAACCCCAAAAGAATCCATATCAAACTCTCACCTTTAAACTTGATTTGGTTTCCCACCAAATCTTGAATCAAGCAGTGATTCCCCTTGACAATCAGCCAACCCCTAAAAAGAGAACAGTTAAAACACTTGAAGCCTTATCTTATTGAAATCCAAAAGAATAGTTTAACAAATAATCCTCTTACCACCACTTAACAATCGGTTAACAGAAAAACGGCTCCTCTAGCTTGCTTCCACACTCCAATGACCCTATAACGAAGAGATTAATACCCTTCCAAAATAACCATATTCGGCCCTTAACCAAACCATAACCAAAGAAAAGACAAGAGAGGGACAAATGGCCATTCGGCCACCCCACTTACCTTGTTCAAGGGTTGAACGACCAACCAAGATCCACCCTTCACTGATATTCGGCCAAGAGAGCTACAACGGAGAGGGAAGAGATTCGGCCTACTCTTCACAAGAAAAGAATTCGACTTGGATAGCAATGAGAGAAAGAAAAGATTGCGAAATGTGAGTAGGGTTTCGGCAAGAGATGAAAAGATGAATGGAGAAATCGGTTGGGAAGAAAATGGTAAGTTTCGGCTCTTATGAAAATAAAGAAATTATGAGAGGGAGAGAAGAGAGTATTCGGCTTACAAAGTAAAAGAAAGCAAAGCAATTTCGGCTACCAATTATTCAACAAAAGAAGGAAAATGTGGAAAGAGAGAATACCACTTTCGGTTTTACCCCAAAAGACAAAAGAAGAAGAATGGAGGAGAATATTCAGCCACAAGCACAAAATTAAGAAGAGGCAAAGTAAATTTTTGTTTGAAGCTTTCGGTTTGAGAAAAGAAAATGTAATGAAGCTCTCTTGACAATCGGCTAACCCAAGACCAAAAAGAGACTTTCTCTTTTACCAAGTGTGACCGAAACAACCAAAAAGAAACAAAATGCCAAAATGCATTCGGCACACCCTCCTACCCCTTACCAAAACCGGCCAACCTCTCCCACAAGCATCCAAGTTTCGGCCAACACCCCACAACACTCCTCAATATTCGGCCACATCCCCACACAAGCTCCCAACCACTCATTTCAAATGAGTTTACCAAGTCTTACTCCTAAAATCCCTCATCACCCTCCATTTGAATGGGAAGACCAAGTCCAAAGTAGAATTCTAATTGCCTTCTACCTCTTCCTCCATGCCGTCCAAAAAGAAGCCAAAATGGAGAACTCTGCGACTTGAACTCAAGACCTCCACCCCATGTAGTTGACACCACACCTAGCTCCCAAGTAACGCTTGCCTTGCCATCTTGCCAGCTCTTCTTTTGTGCAATAAAACAACAAATAAAATCCTTAAACCCCAGTTCTTTCAGCTCCTCTCACCTAAGCCCAAAAACTAAAATTTTCCTACCTACTCAGGCACACTCCTAGCCTACAATTAAGCCCCGACACTACACAAACAGCAACACAGCACACCACCACATGCAATATCATGCAACAACAAAATAGCCCCTAACGCGGGATATTACAAGTGATCAAGTCATTCATCACAAAAATGGATGACCCATGGCCGCATTTACTTTTTCATCAACCATGTAATGCCAATGAGAGGATATCATTTACCCACGTTTTGGGATATGAATTTGACTATTGTGAATGACGCTACATCCTACAAAAGTCATACACTTAATGCACCAGTTGTCTGTTCCTTATCTATTTGAACTCAGGCTTTTAATTACATCAAAGTGTACGAATCACGCATACATAGTCAACCATCCACTCAGGATTTAGGTATGTCACACTATGAACGTCACAAGTGAATAAATCTATAAACGGATTAAAGATCTATTCTGCTTGGATCCTATCTGATATACTGTCAGTTTAGTCGGCCACATCTATATCTCTATCTTCTAGGAGTCATCCGCTCTGATGCCCAAGACAAGGTATCTCGCCAATTGGACTTGATAGATGACATATTAGTCTTTTAATTGGTTTTCTCATTTCTGATTAGATTAAGAACATGTTTAGGTTCGTCTAAAAATATAAGCTGTCTTTTTGTATCACGACCCGACCGCATAGTATCGCTTAGTATTAGTTAAACATTAGACAACTAATGAGCAACATTTTCTTCCATTTTGCTTTACGTGTAAAAAGCATTTGAGGACAATTTATACAAATTATATTAATTTAATTAATGAATTTATTCTGTTAGCTAATCTGTTCGAAAAAATTACAGTGTATATTGACAAAAACACTACACTTAAGGCACCAGATCCAACACGTATCGTGTCAAGCTGCAACAAATGACCTACAACTGTGGGAGATTTTAAGCACTTCATTATCCATGCTCACATGCAATTGTGGTATGTGCCTCCAGTCATCTGGATTGCATGAAGTATGCTGATGAAGTGTACAATTAAAATTGATATTTAATGAATTGAAGTCTGAATTCCCACTGGTCCCAAATGAAGGTAGATGGTCCCTTGTTTCGAGTGCTCCAGTCAAATTGCTATGGAATCTTGAATTGTGTTGTATGTCAAAAGGTCGACCAAAATTTAGTCGCATACACAATGATATGAATATTCGAGAGAAGACAAACCAACCTAGGTTATGTGGTTTTTACCAAAACCCGAGACATAGCAAGAAAGCATATCTACATTTGGTGTAAATGTTAGGACGAGGATCGTAGACATGTTAATAACTTATTTTTTGTTTAAAAGCCCATTATTGAATGAATTTGTGTGAATTAAACTTTTTTATTCTTATATATGAATAACAAGTTCAATACTAATATAAATGGAAGCATTAAATATATAAATTGAAAATTAAATGTTCAATAAACTAATCAATGATTTACGTAAAAAAATTACTATGTAAAAATCATCTATATATCTTTGGGCTGAATGTGTGCCACAACCTGGGGGTGTCAGTTGTGAGTAAGATTTCCTCAAGGTTGGGGTTTTAGCTTATTATCATTATCATTGTAATATTTATCGTCTCCATCTCTATCTCTATCATTATTGTCCCTTTCATTCTGTTAAGTATCATCGTCTCCATCTTCATCTTCATCTTTACCATTATCTTCATCTTCACCATTATCTTCATCTTCATCTTGTTCGTCCATGCTAGACTGCATTTGCATCTTATGTTGCCATTGTATATTGCCAGTTGTATCAGTAGGTGGCTGTAAAGATAATCCTCCTTTTAAGAATAGTGATTCTTGTGGTGTTTGTTACATTATTGGTGGAGAAATATATGATGTCGAACTACTTGGTTGTGCATAAAATGATAGAATTGTAGGTGATCCAAAATACAATGGTGCTGGTGCTAGTGATGAATGTACCTAGTATGCTTTTATGGATGGAGGTGGTGCAAAAAAATTCTTGGGAACGATGTTGATGCATGATATGATGGTAGTATGGATGACGGTGCATATATCGATGATGGTGCATAAAATGATACCTGTGTGTACATCATAGGGTTGTTACTAAATACACTAGAAAAATATGAACCATATTGACCTAGCGGCGTGCCTATCGGTACAGGATTCGAGGCTAAAGCTGATGATGATGAACTTGATGCATGTACTCTTGATCAAAGCCTCATCAGTGGTTGTGTTGGCCTTCCAGGATGAATTTATCTACTCCTTTCCTTTTCAGAAAATAGATATGGCTTACCATTATGCCTGAACCATGTCTTGTTGTAACACCCCATACCCGGCCCATGCGTTATGACCGGATTTGACATGTCACATGAGAAAACGTGTTAAATCCTTTTGATTCGTACTAAAATAGGTATTATTTTGTTATAATCAAGAAACAAGTTTGATTTGAAATATTTGATACAACTATTTTTGAGAGATTGTTTGATGAAACAAAAATCGAGGTAGTAAATTTTAATATCCTGACTTTTGAAAATGTCGGTGATAATCTAAAAAGAAAGTCCGAGTTAAATCATTTGTAAAAGTTTGTTATAAAATCCATTTATTAATCAACTTTGGAAAAACCGTTGTTCATGCTTTTAGAAAAATCCCCATTTAAAACAATTTAAGAAAACATAATAATAACATCCCAACCATAAAGCAAAAATAAAAAAAATGATCTAGAGGCCTTATTACAACTTAAAAACCCGAAATAATAAAAGCAACGAAATAATACGGAAACATAAAACTTTTCGAAAACACCATTTCTAAGTAAGGCCTCCACCGAGTCATCCACGACCCCAAGTCCTCGTCACTAAGCATTACCTACAAGGGTTAAGAAAGGGGGGTGAGTTACAAGAACTCAGTGTATAATCCCCTTACCGTCATCCACTGGGTCTGAACCCGTTTAGCAAAAACTTGGGCCTGAGCCCATAAAGCATAATCTTGGGCCGAAGCCCATTTACCATAACAATATATATATATATATATATATATATATGTGCAAAATATGCAACCCATCCCATCCAGCCAAGCTCTTCCCCGTACCAACCAATCTCTCCTGTGGGGATCAAGTCAACCCACCCCGCCAGTCTCTCCAATTTGCAGTCAAGCTGCCATTTATAATATTTGTGGCTAAGCCACTAGAGTATCATATACGATAATATAACCGGCACACAGCCTTAATCACGATGGCACAAAGCCATTATCAAAAGTTGTGGCAATGCCACCGGTCTATACTTCTCTTCATTCAAATTTTCCCATCCCATGCAATATGTAATGATGCATCATACATAATCGTAAAACATCCATATAAAAATAACATCCATTAACCTATTGAATACTTTTTATGAATCAACCCATTAAAGCAATACGACCATTCGGCCCATAGGGGCATTTCGGTAAATCAGTCCATAAAGACATTTCGGTAAATCGGCCCATTATAACAATCTATCAAATCGGCCCATAGGGGCATTTCGGTAATTCGGTCCATAAGGACATTTCGGTAATCAACTAAGGGTAATTCGGTAATATCGCAACCAAAGGGTTATTTCAGTAATTTACCCTCCAAGGGTATTTTGGAAATTTCACAACCCAGACTTAACTACAAATTTGGGCTAAAAATTGAAACTGTCCATCTGCGTCATACTGACTAAAATGACTATAACTCGAGTTAGGAAACTCGAAATTTAGATCCGTAAATTTTACTTGAAACTAGACTCATATATATTCTTAATAAAAGTTTTCCAGAATTTTTGGCTTAGCCATTTAGTACAATTTATTCCTTAAAATTTCCCTTGTTTCACTGTCCAACGATTCTGACCTCTCTTACCTTAATTTCAAATATCTCACTGTACGGTTTTCATATACTTCTCCTACTTGTTTCTAATGAAAATAGGCTCACTAAGGAATCTATACATATAAATTATAACCCATAATTCACCTTTTACAATTTTATATGATTTTTCCAAGACAGATTAGGGAACAACAAAGTCAATCAGAACCAGTCTCACTAAAATTAAGATATCTCAGAATATAAAATTCCTTTTTCTTCTCCGTTTCTTCCATATCAAAATAGATACAGTAAGCTTTGATTCGATATCTTATTCACTTATTAATTCTCTTCCTCCTGTGTTTCGTGATTTTTCTAAATCACGTCACTGCTGCTGACCAAACTGTTTCATTGCTAAAATACGGTTACCACTACGAATATACGCACTGTAACACCCCCAAACCCGGCCCACAAGTCCTGACCGGATCTGGTTATGCCACTTCGGAAACCGTTTGCAAAATCTTTGACTTTAGAATAAAACTTGAAAATTTTATTAACTTTTGGAAACCATGTCTTTTCTTTTAAAATTATAAATAAAGCTTTGTTATTAAAAATAATCCATATTAAAACTTTAGTATAAAAATATATAAATACTTTGATTAAATAGGTTGCTAAAATTAAAATCATCTTCACATAATAATTTCTTTTAAGTAAACCATAATATCAAGTAATATCAAAAATAGTGATAACAAAAATAATAATAATAAGGCCCTTATTACAAAAATAATTAATCCAAAACACTTTGTATTAAAAATTGCTTAAAAATAATTAAATCAATCTCCTTCTGCATGGGCCACCTTGCATCCTCTCCAACCCGGTCCGATCAACCTGTCACCTGCGATGTTTGAAAATAATTGGGTGAGTCATAATGACTCAGTGTGTAAGTTAACCACTGAAATCCACCCACATGCTAGCCACATAATATCCCAATTATCAAATGCAACAAATAATATATTCATTTTAACAATTACCACAATCTGGGCTTGGCCCACATTCAAATCATACTCAAATACTGGGCTAGGCCCATTTCTCAATAAACCACATATCAACTGGGCTTGGCCCATTTCCACGTATGTTCCCAAAACATACCTATCCACATGTCATATTGGGCTTGGCCCATTCCATATTATTACAAAAATAATGCAGCATGATACCCAACCCAAACCTAGGGTCCATCCGCTACACACCCCCTTATCCAGCCTACCACACACCAGGGGACTATCGAGTCACCCTCTCCTTTTCCCTCCAAAAAGGCAACCAATGCCATCCACGAGGGAGCACATAGCAACCCATCAAGCCACGATATGGCATAAAGCCGATATCAATCAAGGTAACCACGCGAACTAAATCGCAAAGATCCACAACGCGACCTCAGTCAGCGCCAATCCACGATGTAGCACAAAGCTGACATCAACCACGTACTCGAAGTACACCCGTACCTTCTTTTCATAACCCACCCATGCACATGCCACATAAAATATAATCGTGATAATGCATGCACATGCTTATTAATATCCATAAACATACTCATAAACAAATAATCACATTGCAACAGGTCCGATACTAACCTGATCATCGCTATACCCTTTAGGGGTATATATGGCACACTTATTACTGCACTTGTTAGTAAAACATATAACACATAAAACCCGGAAACAGTGGGTTAGTTACACACCTTATAACCTGAAGTTCTAAACCCTCGATTTCAACGCTATCGCTTAGCGAGACCACAGCTATCTGCCTAACATTTTCTGCTGCACGTCCACACCCCGGTGGCCAATCCCGAACTGCCGAGACGGCTCTTTTCTTAAACTTCGGAACAGGGACTTTCCCTTTCCCTTCTTGACTGGTATTGGTCTCCATCAAAAAGCTTAATCAGAATCACACCATTAATCAACAAAGCCACAATCTACTCTTAACAAATCTAAGTTACTTACTAACATCCTTACCGAAATAATCTGAGATCCCGAAGGCCTTCCTTTGCTTCTGTCGATTTGCCCTTGATGAGTAACCGAATTCAAACAGTCCCTAAGTGCTCCCTCGCGCTAGCTACATCAGAAAAACACATCATCATGGCCCTAAAGATCATTCGGCCAACCAAAGGAATCAAGGCCTAAATTCCTGATTCGGCATCTTATGGAAGAGAATCCCGGAATATACCTTAAAGATAACACTTACCCTTAAAACTAAATGGAGATGAACCGAGGAGATCACCCTTGCTGATATTCGGCCAACCACACTAGGATGCCAACGATTTCGACAATGGTGCTCAATAATAAAGGAGTTTCGGCCTAGTCTAAAGGTTAAAGAATCAAAGTTGAAGGAAATAAAAAGGTATAGAAAGGAAGAGAGTGAAAGGAATTCGGCAATGAATTGGTTGACTACAACTTTCGGCAAAACTAAGAGAAAATAAAATAAAAGAATAGGGAGAGGGAGTAGAAGAAAAATTTGGCACAAGCAATTAAAATGAGAGACTAAAAAAAATATGCAAAAGGGTGTTTCCCCTATTTATAAAATTCGGCCACTAACCGAATGAAGAACCCAAGATTCGGCCATCCTCCTACTAATTCAAATTGAATTAGTCCAATTCAAAAACAATTTGAATTGCTCCACCATTATCCCACTTATTAGATAAAATAATAATAATCCTATATTTAATATAACTAAGTAGATAAAATAGCAACTTTATCCAATATCACCACTTAAATCAAAGTAAAAGACCACCCCTTGGCCGGCCACCACTTCTTTTTTTTTAATTCTAAACCAATTTCCTTTCCTATCTTAAACTCTTATTTTATCACCTCATAAAAAAAACAATCTAATAATAATTATCCTACAATTATCCTACCACTAAAAAAAAAAAAAACAAAAGAATAAACTCATAATTATCTCCTTCAGCCGAATTTAAAACAAAATTAATCCTAATCTTATCCCATTTGAAGCCCCCCATGTGCCGTCCAATACCCCAATCGGCAGCAAAAAAAATAAAAACCAAACCACCTACAGCCCCCAGGATTCGAACACAGGACCTGGGGGAACCCTGCTGCCAAGTAGCGCCCAGGCCACCTGGGCCACCTTGATTTTTATGCCATAAAGCCACCCATTTTATTTTTAAACCCTTCCTACGCCAGCCCATAACCGCATATAAAAATAAAACACCAAAATGCCGCTTCTACCACTCGAACCAGCGCCCTCACCCTCCTCCAGCGCCTAAGTGGCTTACGGGCACCACTTTGCCAATGCCTTTCTTGTGCCTTAAACTCCACAATTTTATTTTAAGGCCTTTCTACCCTATTTCCCTCTTATTACCCTAAAATTTAAAAAATTTTCTAAGGCATCCCTTGCCTTCTAAGGTTCTCCAAAACCCCTAAAATTCCTCCAACAGGACCTTAAGCCTTCTAAATGCTCGGGTTATGCTCCAAACGCATAACCCCTAAACCAGGGTGTTACAATTCTACCCTCCTTAAAATAATTTCGTCCTCGAAATTACTTACTACCATGCAATCCTAACTCCCTACTCTACGCCTCCGCTGCGCACTCTGCTTTCAATTCATCATACTTCCCAAACATAGTCTCTAAGTTCTCACTCAAGATCCAAATCATACAGGAAAGAATTAACTTACAAACAAGGAGAACAATTAAAGAGTATTCCGAAACAAAAGAGCTTACCCGATATCACATCCTTGGTTGACTTTGACTAGAACCACGACCCTTCGTTGCTCGAGGACAATTCCTAACCAGATGTGCCTTAGATCCACACCGGAAACATTCTTTATTATTCCCCTAACACTCTCCTGTGTGAAGTCTTCCACATCGAACACAAGAATGATTCCGATCCACTGGTACAAGTGCACGTACAGGATTCTCGATCCTTGGTCTTTTCTGGACATTACCAAACGATGCTGATGGTCCAACACTTCTCTTATTCTCGTTCCTATTCTTCTCTCGGTTTTCTCTTATAGTCTTTTTAACCTCTTCAGCGATCCGAGCTTTCTCCACTAGCACCGCGAAGTCTCTCTCCCTCTGCGGAGCAATCAGCATTCGAAGTTCATCTCGCAACCCGTCCTCAAACCGGACGCACTTCTCATAATCAGTGGCCACAATTCCTTTAGCATACTGGCTTAACCGCACAAATTCCGCTTCGTACTCAGCTATCGACTTACTTCCTTGTACTAGATTCAGAAACGCTTTCCTTTGCGAGTCCAAATAACTGGCTCCTACGTACTTTCCTTCAAACTTAACCTTAAAGAAGTCCCAATCCAGTCGATCTACCGGTACACTTTGCTTGACAGTGAGCCACCAACGATAAGCTTCGTCGCGAAGCAACGAAATAGCACCCTTCAGCTTTTCTTCATTGGTGCAGTCCAAATCGTCCATGATTCTTTCAACTGCTTCTAGCCAATATTCCGCTACGTTAGGAGCTACTCCCGACACTCCTCTAAAGATCTCAACCCCATTCGACCTGAGCCTCTTGGACACTGACTTCCGAGTTCCATTTCCCCTACTAGCTCTTGCCACTTGCTGTAGCACTCGTAGCATGGCTTGCGACACTGCGTCATCTTCTTCCGTCTGATCTTGCTCCTCCGCGACCACTGCTGGCGGTGGCACTTCACTTTTTGACCCATGGCCAGACCCTACTGGTTCCGAAGCTGCCATTCTACCTCTACCGCGTCCCCTAGAACTCATCTCTATCGTCGCGATTTAATCTGATTTAAGAAATTTTATGCATTAGAAATTTTGTTCCACTATTTAATCGCGAGCAAATTTTTATGAAAGAAGGGTATTTTAAAGTAGTTCTTTCGATCACACAAAGTCTCAGTTCCAGTTTGCTACCCTAATTCAAAGAATCACATTTACACACACACATTCATTCGTCCACAAGAACACATTTCTCCCTCAATAGAGGCACATTCAGTGGTATCTACCACCCACATTCACTATTCGGACCTTTCTGCCCGTTTCTACCCCAGGGGTATTTCCGTCATTTTTCTACCGGGTATTTTCGTGAATAAATCAAAGCGATTTCGAAAAATTTACTAAATCAGGGTCTTTTTAAAATTCCGAAAACTGAAGAGTATTTTCTAAAATTCCGCAAATTAAAGGTATAACAGGATTTTGGTAACCAGGGGTATTTTGGTAATTTTGTCAATCAGGGTAATTTTGTGAATTTCCAAAGTCAGGGTTATTATTTTGAAATACAGAAAATTGGATACTTTTGCAATGTAAGAAAATTTTATTAAGTTTGGGGTTAAACCAGAAATTTTAAAAGTCAGGGCATTTTAGTAATTTTCAACATAGGGGTATTTTCGTAAATTTCCTCAAATCAGGGTATCTTGATATTTTGAAAGCTAGAGATTTTGATATTTTACAAAGTAAAAATTATGTTAACAAAAGTTGAGGGTAGTGCGGTAATTTTACAACACAGGGGTATTTTTGTAATTTTGCCGCTAGGGGCATTTTGGTAATTTTGGTAAATTGAGAAATTGTTTTTCAAAATCAGATTTAGGGTTTACAAATAAAAGGGTAAGTTTGAAAGTTTTAAAAAAAAAAATTAAGGGTTTTAAAACAGCAAGGCCAATCCCTTTCGGGTTTTATTTATTGTTTAGCCTATGACTGAGTCCTCTTAGTTAGGGTGAACCGAAGCTACGCACCAGGTAGGAATCCCGCGAAGAGGAGGTGAGTCACGAGGACTGCTTAAGTACCAAGCTCTTCCGGATCCAATCCTTGACATGCGCACAGGGGTTACCACACCCTAACTCGGCGACTTAGTCGTAGGTTTGTTTAGTAGCTTTAAGTTTTATGCATATGTTTGAGTAGACTAGTCCTAGGGTTCAATAGATCCTAGTTCACTAATCTACGAGCCCAACTAAGCCCATATCAGTTCATATAACAAGCTACTTCACAAGTCTGAAGTACTTACCTGGTGGACTCGGGCCGGAGGTACAGGTGCCATGCCAGAATACCTGAAAAATCTCTTAAAAGCCCATATTTTTGAAAAGCCCATTTTGAAAATGTTTTTGGGCCCAAAACCCTCAAAGCCGAGTTTTGAACTAGGCTCTGATACCAATCTGTAACACCCCCAAACCCGGCCCACAAGTCCTGACCGGATCTGGTTATGCCACTTCGGAAACCGTTTGCAAAATCTTTGACTTTAGAATAAAACTTGAAAATTTTATTAACTTTTGGAAACCATGTCTTTTCTTTTAAAATTATAAATAAAGCTTTGTTATTAAAAATAATCCATATTAAAACTTTAGTATAAAAATATATAAATACTTTGATTAAATAGGTTGCTAAAATTAAAATCATCTTCACATAATAATTTCTTTTAAGTAAACCATAATATCAAGTAATATCAAAAATAGTGATAACAAAAATAATAATAATAAGGCCCTTATTACAAAAATAATTAATCCAAAACACTTTGTATTAAAAATTGCTTAAAAATAATTAAATCAATCTCCTTCTGCATGGGCCACCTTGCATCCTCTCCAACCCGGTCCGATCAACCTGTCACCTGCGATGTTTGAAAATAATTGGGTGAGTCATAATGACTCAGTGTGTAAGTTAACCACTGAAATCCACCCACATGCTAGCCACATAATATCCCAATTATCAAATGCAACAAATAATATATTCATTTTAACAATTACCACAATCTGGGCTTGGCCCACATTCAAATCATACTCAAATACTGGGCTAGGCCCATTTCTCAATAAACCACATATCAACTGGGCTTGGCCCATTTCCACGTATGTTCCCAAAACATACCTATCCACATGTCATATTGGGCTTGGCCCATTCCATATTATTACAAAAATAATGCAGCATGATACCCAACCCAAACCTAGGGTCCATCCGCTACACACCCCCTTATCCAGCCTACCACACACCAGGGGACTATCGAGTCACCCTATCCTTTTCCCTCCAAAAAGGCAACCAATGCCATCCACGAGGGAGCACATAGCAACCCATCAAGCCACGATATGGCATAAAGCCGATATCAATCAAGGTAACCACGCGAACTAAATCGCAAAGATCCACAACGCGACCTCAGTCAGCGCCAATCCACGATGTAGCACAAAGCTGACATCAACCACGTACTCGAAGTACACCCGTACCTTCTTTTCATAACCCACCCATGCACATGCCACATAAAATATAATCGTGATAATGCATGCGCATGCTTATTAATATCCATAAACATACTCATAAACAAATAATCACATTGCAACAGGTCCGATACTAACCTGATCATCGCTATACCCTTTAGGGGTATATATGGCACACTTATTACTGCACTTGTTAGTAAAACATATAACACATAAAACCCGGAAACAGTGGGTTAGTTACACACCTTATAACCTGAAGTTCTAAACCCTCGATTTCAACGCTATCGCTTAGCGAGACCACAGCTATCTGCCTAACGTTTTCTGCTGCACGTCCACACCCCGGTGGCCAATCCCGAACTGCCGAGACGGCTCTTTTCTTAAACTTCGGAACAGGGACTTTCCCTTTCCCTTCTTGACTGGTATTGGTCTCCATCAAAAAGCTTAATCAGAATCACACCATTAATCAACAAAGCCACAATCTACTCTTAACAAATCTAAGTTACTTACTAACATCCTTACCGAAATAACCTGAGATCCCGAAGGCCTTCCTTTGCTTCTGTCGATTTGCCCTTGATGAGTAACCGAATTCAAACAGTCCCTAAGTGCTCCCTCGCGCTAGCTACATCAGAAAAACACATCATCATGGCCCTAAAGATCATTCGGCCAACCAAAGGAATCAAGGCCTAAATTCCTGATTCGGCATCTTATGGAAGAGAATCCCGGAATATACCTTAAAGATAACACTTACCCTTAAAACTAAATGGAGATGAACCGAGGAGATCACCCTTGCTGATATTCGGCCAACCACACTAGGATGCCAACGATTTCGACAATGGTGCTCAATAATAAAGGAGTTTCGGCCTAGTCTAAAGGTTAAAGAATAAAAGTTGAAGGAAATAAAAAGGTATAGAAAGGAAGAGAGTGAAAGGAATTCGGCAATGAATTGGTTGACTACAACTTTCGGCAAAACTAAGAGAAAATAAAATAAAAGAATAGGGAGAGGGAGTAGAAGAAAAATTTGGCACAAGCAATTAAAATGAGAGACTAAAAAAAAATATGCAAAAGGGTGTTTCCCCTATTTATAAAATTCGGCCACTAACCGAATGAAGAACCCAAGATTCGACCATCCTCCTACTAATTCAAATTGAATTAGTCCAATTCAAAAACAATTTGAATTGCTCCACCATTATCCCACTTATTAGATAAAATAATAATAATCCTATATTTAATATAACTAAGTAGATAAAATAGCAACTTTGTCCAATATCACCACTTAAATCAAAGTAAAAGACCACCCCTTGGCCGGCCACCACTTCTTTTTTTTTTAATTCTAAACCAATTTCCTTTCCTATCTTAAACTCTTATTTTATCACCTCATAAAAAAAACAATCTAATAATAATTATCCTACAATTATCCTACCACTAAAAAAAAAAAACAAAAGAATAAACTCATAATTATCTCCTTCAGCTGAATTTAAAACAAAATTAATCCTAATCTTATCCCATTTGAAGCCCCCCATGTGCCGTCCAATACCCCAATCGGCAGCAAAAAAAAATAAAAACCAAACCACCTACAGCCCCCAGGATTCGAACACAGGACCTGGGGGAACCCTGCTGCCAAGTAGCGCCCAGGCCACCTGGGCCACCTTGATTTTTATGCCATAAAGCCACCCATTTTATTTTTAAACCCTTCCTACGCCAGCCCATAACCGCATATAAAAATAAAACACCAAAATGCCGCTTCTACCACTCGAACCAGCGCCCTCACCCTCCTCCAGCGCCTAAGTGGCGCACGGGCACCACTTTGCCAATGCCTTTCTTGTGCCTTAAACTCCACAATTTTATTTTAAGGCCTTTCTACCCTATTTCCCTCTTATTACCCTAAAATTTAAAAAATTTTCTAAGGCATCCCTTGCCTTCTAAGGTTCTCTAAAACCCCTAAAATTCCTCCAACAGGACCTTAAGCCTTCTAAATGCTCGGGTTATGCTCCAAACGCATAACCCCTAAACCAGGGTGTTACACGCACGCCCAAGTGGTCATAGATGCCGGTTTTCCGGTTTTCTTCGGTATTTCGACCGAATCACAAAACATATCATACAAACTTTCAGAGAGATGTGAGATTACACACCATTTCCAGCATGTATTCGGAAGGTACGAGATTACACACCTAATTCGAAATCCGTAACACGATATTCTCCGCGGCACCTAAAGATACAATCGGTGAACAATTAGTCCAAAGCCCAATTTACAACTTCATCCAAGTATTGCGATTGATTGACAATCTATATCACTTACCAACAATCCGAGTCTCTTATTACGAGGGATAGGTGTTCGACTTTACCACTATTTCCGAAAAATCCACAAGTAGAGAGTATCGAGTGATTTTGTGCCTAACAACATAATCGATTAGCCAAACTTTCAATTCGATTAACACCATAACCGAGTAGCAATATTGAATGGAATATGAAAAGACTCCTTACCTTAATCGATGATAATCCCGATTCCCACCAATTGGCTTATGACTACGAATGAATCGACAAGGATTTGGTATTCGGCCACCCACTAGAACTCCGATTCAACCAAGGAGAGATGTCCAACACACAAAAATGGGGAAGATAGAAGATGATAGAAATTCGGCTGTTGAAGAGAAAATAATAAAGAAGATTCGATCATATGGTAATGTCGATTTAGGAAAAAGGAAGAAACGTTGAAGGAATGATAAAAAGAAGAGAAGAGATATGAGAAGAAATGTTAGGTAATTCAGCTAACACAAAGGAAAAATGTTGGAAAAGAGTACCAAAAGTGTTCAAAAGTGAAAATAGGTTTTTTCAAGCACAAACTTGCAAATAGGCTAGGAAAATTCAGCTCCTCCTTTTTCCCCAACAAAACCGTGTGCCTCTAATGCCTAAAGCGGTGAATGTTGACCAAATAATCTTTCCAAAACATCACCCACATAATAGGCCACATGTTCCATTCTCTTGCCTTTTTCCTTCTTTTCTTTCCTTCATTTTCCCTAGTCTTCCTCCTTACCATAATCCTTAGCCATCTTTCCCAAATTAAAAAATCTTCCTTACCAAAAATATATCTATGGCCGGCACATGAAATGAAGCACAAAAATTAATCAAAAAATGCAGTAGATGGGATTCGAACCTCAGACCGTTAGTACACTTCACACACCACTTTCCACCTTTACCAATAGACTCCTTGTACTAGCAAAATGCACCCTTATATCCATAAGCCTTGATGCCACTTACCTTCTCTTCCTTAAAGTGCTTAAACACTGAAATCTACCTACAACCTAACTTGAACCCGAAACTTCCTAGAAACCTCGTAACTTTCCAAAATCACCTTTCTAATAAGTCCAACTTGAAATAATGCCATTCTCTTATTCTTAAAAATTTTAAACACTCCTACGCCCAAGGCCCATTGGGCTCAATCCTACTAGGCCCAATTTCGGGTCGTTACACTTGTACTCCGAAAACATCACCAACTCTAGTTTGACAATTTGTTTTTGTATAAGTAGAAAATTATACCTATGTGCCCACAGGTTGATATATTGGGCATGGAATCTATATAAATATTCTTTGGGTGTCCCCCACAAGTCAATCCTGTGAAGTGTATCGAGGTTATAAAATGAGGTCAGATTATTTTGCATAAAGCCATACTGACACATCACTCCATTAGACTCATACATCTTAATTGTTGCAAAAACTATCAATGACAATATGACGTGCCAGATATTAAAATTTGTCAGAAATTCAATTGGGATGCATTTTTTTATTTTTGGATTAGAGTATGACACCCATTCAGATTGCAATATGAAATTATAAATTTCTTTAAATACCTAATAATACATATTAAATGCATGCATAATTATTATGTAAATGAAAATTCAAAAATTAACCTCAGCTTCTGACTGTTGATCTAACAATAATCAAATATCTTCAAGATTATTTGATATACCCACATGACTCTCGTCACTGTTCCACCTGTTTAAATATTATGTCATTTAAAAAAATTAATAAAAAATAATATTATATGATAACTATATTATTAAATGAATATTACAATATTACGAGTGAAAATTAGTAAGGGAAGTTTACTCTAGGACGTAAAAATGGTAAATGATACCATGCTCATGATTGAAGGAGTATATATCCATCAATTTTAACTTTTGGAGCTTCAGTGGCCCAACACATCTCTTGATACAATGTAGCCAAGACAGCTGATCTCCAACTAAGCTACCTAACTTCTTTTAGGTTAATTAGTTGTAGGAGCCACCTTAAATGTACCTTAGTTCGAGATTTATCTGGCATTAGAAGCCCCCAATCAACCTCAGTATAAATGATCGAGGGAACCATTGTCTTTTCACCTCGCTAGAAGATTCATTGAGATGTGAGAACTTATTTTCTATCCATTTTATATTTATCTAGCCACAACTAAACTTGTTTGATACCTTACCCGATAGCTGTTAGAAAATTGGATCCCAATCCTCAACATGCACTACACCTGTAATGACTACCTTTTCAACCGGTAGATCGAGTTGTAATGCCATATCCTCGAGTGTAATGGTACACTCACTGCATGGAAGATGGAATGTGTCTGTTTCGGATCTCCATCTCTCTAGTTAACCACTGATAAGTGCATGCTCCAATTTAGTCCCATCGAGCATAGGGGACACATGTAAGAACCCTGCCTAATTTAAGTACCGTTCTATAATGTGTGGTGCTGTTGTACTTAAATTGTGTATATGTTTCAATAATTTGATCTTCGTTCTAATTATTTAAGCACAAAACACAATAAAAATACTAAATAAATATCAACAACTTAATAATGATTTTAACAAAATAAAAAAATTTAATAATATTTTCTTTTCATCTGTAGTTGGACGCCGAATATATTTGTGATCTAGATGGATCAGTGGCTTTGATATTTTCTTACTAATTATTTAAACCCTAATTATATATGTCCAATTGGTCCATCCACTGGCTCAACATGACCTTTTACGGATTGCATTTGAGTTGATACATTGAATAAATGAAAACGATGAATAGAGAAATAGATTTTATGTATCACTATCCATAATGAATGCATGTTCTCATTAGTGATTAATTCAATTTCTTTGAATTATTATTTAATCGATTGTAATTAAATAGTTGAAGTTTAAAGTGAAATTAAATTAATTAGTCATCACAATTTTATGAAAAAAGAAATTAGTTTTATTTACTCGTATAATCTAGTACAACAAAGTCATTATGACTTTAATAGAAATATAATTGGGCTGAGAAAATAATTTAATTGAGTGAATTAGTTAAATTTATTTTAATTAATTAAATAAATAATATTTTGATATTAGAAAACAAGTTATTGGGTTGGATAAATTATATAATTTAGTTTAAAGACTAGATAACACATATAATCATACAAAAAACATGAATAAGCCCAAAAAGCCCATTTAATTTGGGATGGGTGGCACCTAGGGTTCCCATAAGGGATGTGTTGTCGTCCACTGTAGAAAGTCTCAGTGAGATTATATGTATTTTCTATTAAAATATTAGTATTTTGTCTCTTCTTTTTCAAGTAAAACTTTTGGTTTTCTGTAACATCCCGTATTAGGGCCTAGTCGGAATAGTGGTTTGAGACCACGAATCTAAAGTAGAAATAATTATTTTATGACTGTTATGAGGTTTATGATATATTCGTATGCATGTGTAAAAATTTCATGAAGAAATTTTAGGTATAAAGTGTCCAATTTGACTTTTGGACTAAATTAAATAAGTTGCAAAACATGAGGTCCTAGATGCTTTAAGTATGAAATAGATTGGATTATCAATTTGAGGTCTATAATGTGATTGAATTGTTGTGTGAAAATTTTGTTGAGAAATTTTATCGAAAAAGTATTTAATTTGGTTAGTAGGATTAAATTGTTATAAGTGCGAAGTGTGTGTTCTAAATGATAAAGGGTGTAATTGTGATGGGTTTTTAAAGTGAAGGTCCTTATGAAGAAATTATCCCACTTATAAGTTGATGGAAGATATTTGTTTGGTATTTTTGAAGTTAGTTGAAAAGAAAAAGGGCAAATTTGGAAGTTAAGTTAAATGGGTATAATAAGACAAAAATAGTAAAAAGGCATCATTCTTTTCTATTTTCTTCTCCAGCTGATTGTGAGAAAAGAAATGGGCAGCCATGGAGAAAGCCATGTTCGGCCAAGCTTGGGAGCTTGATAGGTGAGTGGCTTTTGCCCCGTTTTTAATGATTTCTACGTTTTCGGAGTCATGATAACTCGATTTAGCTATCCCGTACCTTCATCTTCAAAACTGTTGAAGTTTGTGAATTTTGCCATAGTTGGTTAAGTGTGCATTTTGATGATTAATGATGGATTATGCATGTCCATGAGAAGAGAAACAAGTTTTACTAAGTGATTTTCGACGAAAATGACAAAAAGGACCGAGTTGCAAAAGTTGTAAAATTGGTCCTAAGTGCATGAATTAGTGAGAAATGTGGATAGCTATAGTTATGAAAATGGTTTGGCTAAGTCCAAAATACAAGAAAATTGAACAAAAATCAATTTACGAGCCTTGGGGAAAAAGTGTAATTATGTGAAAGTTTAGGGGTAAAAACATAAATTTTCCATAAGATGATTTTTGGGTCACACTGATTAATGTGACTAATAATTGAGCTAAATGTGATATGATAGATCATGGAAAAATGAGATTCGACCTAGAACGGGTGAAAAGAGAAATGTGGGCAAAAAGTTCCTTTCGACATCGAGGTAAGTTCATATGCTAAATTATGAAAGTCTAAGTGAAGTACTTAACATTTCGATGTTGTATGGATTGTTTAATTGCCTTTATGTATACGTTAAGTACATTTTGACGGAATGTCAAGAAATGAGAGTCTTATTTTAATTTAAGACTAGAGGGAAAAGAAGTTTGCATGATATGTTGATAATTAAGGTCCCGTGTAAGACCATATTGGAATATGGCCTCGGTGTGAAAATTCGTGTAAGGCCATGTCGGGGACATGGCATCGATATGGTAATACATGTAAGACCCTATTGGGGTATAATGTCAATATGACATTATGTGTATGAGACTCAAGAATGTTATTTAACAATTTGAGTGATTCAACGGGTATGTTCAAAGAGAGAGAGTATATGGCTGTACCATGAGAAGCACAAGTATGTGTTAGAACTGAATGGAGGTAAATTCGGTATATGATGAACCCCTGGTGGGTTATGTGTAATTGATGCACCTCAGTTGCATAAGTTATATTTATAAATGCATTGTGTGAATGCGAACGAGTATCATAGAAAGTTAATCAAGAATAGTAGTGTGTGAGGATGTTCCCATATGAACATTTGAAATAGAGAAGTACATAAGGATAATTATCCATGAATGTATAATAATGGTGAGCTATGTGCGAAATCACCTTATTGATGGTTAGTGATGGGCTGTGTGCGATACCATCAACCATATTATTATCGGTGGGCTGTGTGCGTTACCACCTAATTAATTACTAATTGATGGGCTGTGTGCGATACCATCGCTTATGAAATTATTTGGTGGGCTAACTGCGAAACTTCCATAGTTATAAATGATTGGTGAGCTAAGTGTGAAATCACCATAGTTATAAATGATCGGTAGGCTAAGTGCGATACCACCCTATTAGAGATCGATGATGGACTAAGTGCGAAACCACCGAGAGATTAGTATATGAGTGGCTTATTAAAAATGCTTGATGTGTTGTTTTATGTGATCAAGTGGTGATCAATGCAAGAATGTATGCTAATTAACACGAGCAATTGGCTTGTGGCATGGTTTGAATGTGGTAAAAGATAAAATAAGTAAGTTTCAAGAATGGTCGAGTAAGTAACCATGAGTTTATGAGTAACACTCATTATAATACTTTGTGGTTGTGTATATTCAATGAATATCAGTATTTATCATTTATATGCAGATAAACTTACTAAGCATTATTGTTTACTCCTTTCCTTTTTCCCATCTCTTATAGGTTATTTAGCTAGCTCGGGTTGAAGGCCGCTGGACATGTATTCACACTATCGAGTAGACTCCTGGTATGGTGTTTCAAGTTCTTATGAGTCATGGAATGTATAGGGATTCTTTTAAAGTTGATTAAGTTCTAATTGATGTAGCCAAATTGTGTTGGCCTAAGAGAACTTAGAGTTTGGTTGTGTATAGCCATAGATGATGGCTTAAGTTGTCTGTAATTGTATTGGATATAGTTCTCCCTAGTGTATGGGATGAAGACTTTATTTCTTTTATGATTAAATGTCTGTAATTCAAGAGTTATATTGACGCTATGTGGCGTTATGTAATGATGTATGAATGTATGCATATGAGAGTGGTAAAAGGCTTAGTAGATAGCCTCTAAGTGCCCATATGGATAGACACACGGCCGTGTGTCCAGGCCGTGTGTGACACACGGTTAGCACATGGGCATGTGCCCCAGGCTGTATAGATAAGTCATAATGTCAAGGTAAGGCACACGGTTTAGGGCCACGGGCGTGTCAAGGCCGTGTGGTTTTAGTTAGATTCGACCACGATTGGTAGATGCGAGCATGTCTTAGGGGTACACGGGCGTGTCCCTAGACCAACACGGGCGTGTGGCCCCTGTTTTGAGGAAAAGTATCTCCAGTTCGTAAAAGTTTCGGGATTAGTTCAAAAATCTCTCGGAGGTATGTTTAAGGCCTCGTAGGCCGAGATTGCGTAAGTGATAGGCTTAAATGAAATTTTATAGCCCGTTTCGAAGAGTGCAGTAAGATTAAGCATGGTAATGCCTCGTATTCGGTCTTGGTGTTGGACATCGGGTATGGGGTGTTACATTTTCCTATGAATAAAGACTATGGGCAAGGTCAAAATACACACATCATTAAACGTAGTTATTCAACCGGAAATAGAAAGATTTATTATTCCTAAATAAATTCTATTTTCATGAGAATTTGGCTTAGGCTTTTAGCCCATAGAGAGAATTAAATTTCTTTATTGGAAATAAAAAGTTTTCATTATGTAATTAGTTCTTGAAATATAGCCCACAATCTAAGCAAATCGAGGGTTCAAGAATATCAAAGAAAATCATGATGGTTAAAAAAGGGAAAATAACCAGAATTGCTAAGTCAAAAACAAAAGTAATAGTTTGGTAAAGTTTGTTGCTATAAATAACACAAAGTCTTGAATTTTTTTTTTAAAATTTCATTGTGCAAACAAACACATTTTTTAAACCAGTTTTTCTAACAATTAGTATGAGAGTTAGATTGTGCTACGTTCATAGTGTAAACTGATTACCTAATTTCTTCCTCTATTTTTTGGGTTAAATTGATAAGAGAGTGGCATTCTTAATCGTATACATGCCTTTTGGATTATATATGTGTTTGGTTATGTGTTTTTATTTAATTTTTTGTTATTATGTAATTTTGCCAAAAAATGTTCCGAGAATTAGATGGGCTATAATTTAGGTCATTTTTAGGTTTGTAATTAGATTGTGGACTCTCATATCTATGCATGTTTTTATAATTTTTATATATTTTTTGAATTTAAAAAATAATGTGAGCCAAAAACGAACTAGGTTTTATGTATTGGCAAAACCTAAAAAGGCATGAAAGACCCATAACCTAATTCAGAAAAAAATTGATAGCAAATAACCACCATGTTTGGTGGCCGATGAATAGAGGTGTGGCAGAATTGTTTGAAAGAACCCAGTTTGAAAATGATTTTTTGTCACAAAAAAAATTAGAAAACTTAGTCAATTTGTGATATTTATAGCAATAAACTTTTCTCGAAAAATACTTGTGCTTTGTGTGAGATGGATCTTATACGTTCCTAGCTTTCAATCGAACAACCTTCTCCGCTATTCTCACACCATGAATAGCTTTGAGTGTGGGCTTGATCAAATACGAATAAAACACAACACCAGAAACAATTTCTTACTTTTTGTAGAAAAGTAAATCTCTCTGAATAGAAACCATTAGAATTGTTATTTCCAGAAAATAGAATTTATACCTTCACTATTTTCGGGCATAATAAAAATATCTCAAAGTTGTGTATAACTTGTGTATTTTTCCCCCTATTAGTGCCATCTAATTATAGGGAGTGATAGAAGAATCCTGGTTGAATTAGTAGAATACAAATAATACTTATATGATAGAAAAACTAGTCCTCTAGTTCTACTAGGAGAGATTTTTGGGCTTATCCTGTATTAGGTCCAATCAATACATGTTTTTCTATTTCTCAAAAATAAATATTATTTATTAAATTAATTTAAATAAATTAATTTTCCAATTAAATATTTTTCTCAATCCAATTCTAATTCCATTGAAGTCATGACAACTTCATCGTAAAAGAATCCATGAGAAAATATATTTAATTTCTACATTCAACGGATTCACAATGACCAATTAATTTAATTCCAATTATTTATTTACTTAAATAATAACTCGAAAAATTTAAATTAATTCTCAGGTCATTTTCATACTTAGTGAGAAACCACATTCATTTATGAATGTAAGTCATTTATCTAACTTTATCATTTCTGTCCATTTCTGTTCATTTGATTCTAAATGCAATTCATTTATGATTTTAACGAGCTAGTGGAGGGACCTATTGGAAATATGTAATTAGGACCTAAATGATTTATAATTAAGTTCCAACTTTTCATCTATTAATTATAAATTCATTTAGTCACGAAGTCATTCCACTATAATATCGTGACTGAGCTCTCTATATATACATACCATTGCGAAAGCTACTCAATCAGTGCTCGTCCAGTGACCTTATCAAAAGTGTGTTACCCTTAAAGGATATCCTTAATCTCTTTTAGATAAATCTGTTCTCCCAATATGATCCTATTTTATCTCATGATAACCATTAAATCTTCCTTCATGAAAAGCCAATTACTATCAAATAATAATAAAGTCATTTATCACAAAGACGAACGACCTATGACCACGTTTACTTTTTATCAACCATGTAATGCCAATGAAAGGATATCATTTACCCATATCTCGAGCTATGAATTCCACTATTGTGAATGATGCTATATACTACAGAAGTTGTACACCCAACGCACCAACTTTCGGTTCCTTATATATTCGAATTCAAGCTTTTACTTACATAAAAGTGCAAGAATCACACATGCATAGTTTGTCATCCACTCAGGATTTAGATATGCACCTGTCAGGGTGAAACAAATTCATATATTAATTTTAATTATGTTCTCTATTTGTGTACAACAAGCTTGTACATTTAACTCGTTTAATATTTAACTGTCAAAGTAAATTAATTCAATAATTAATTTTATTCATGTGACCGCTAACCACAATACCAACTATGTTTGGATTTTGTTTGTTTTAACCATAGGGTGTGACCTTGTAGGTTCTTGTAACGCTAGTAGTAATACTAGAACAATTTTAATAATACAAGCAATGAGTGACATCTAACAATGCATCATTTCTACCTAAGTTACAAAAACTCGTAATTGGACATAACCTTTTTGTGATAAACCTTTCATGTATTACATCTTTTTGTCCTTTATATCTAGATTGGACACAAGTCATAGAACAATCACATTTGCATAATCCAATCTCATGTTTCTTGATATCTCGAGTAAACTACAATAAAAAAAATAAGTATGATATCTCATATCAATTTATTCGAGCATGGCCATGCATTTCTAGTCTCACTCAATCAAGTGGCCTAAGATATTGCTCTCATCATGTAGGAGGGACAAATCCTATATTGATCAACTATATCCCACTACATAGATTGTGGCATATCCAGCATCAGTCTTTTCAATACAACCTGTTATAGAAGATGTTTGTCTGTATCAAAATATAATACTCACAATGTTGGGATAATGATGATATCAAGTTTGAGAATCGTATACATAGTTATCACTATGAGTAATGTTGTGACTATTACATAATAATCCAAGATACATATTCATAGCGGGTTAGTCCAATATGTTGGTCTCTAAGACATACTCATGTATTGATTTTGATATCCTTATGTCAATGACAACACTTTGTCATCAATCAACTACACATTAGTCCTAATGCTTTATTATTGTCGAAGCCCACAATAATACTTGACTAAGGATGTACCTTCCAAATCTGACCTAGACGTTATAGTTGAATCGGGAAGGCCACATTAGATACCTTAGTGTCGAACCTACCCTATTTATAGTTAAAAACCTTCAAGTACTCCCTTTTATAAAATTGTGGTTTCTATTGTTAGCTTTGGAGCATCCATTTACTTAGTCCAACCATGCTTAGGTCAAATTAATGAATTATGTGAGTTTTTGTAAAACCTTACTGACGGCGTTGGCTTTGAAAAATCATTTTGTTATCTTCTTAGCAGCGAAAATGTATCATTATTTAGCCATATATCATGCAAAGTCCATTTCAACATATTTTTTTAAAAAAAACCATGTATCTATACCAAATATACGTGTCATGCATGCATAAAAAACCCCAAGATCTCAAACAGTCCCAAACCACAGTTTAAAGGAACTTTACAATCCAAAACTGAATAATAATAAAATAATATAGAAATATAATTAAATTAAAATAATATGACGAAGTAAAGTCCGAAGTCCACTATACGTCCACATGCCAATTCTGATCCTAAGTTCGATCATTACTTGAGAAGTTGAGGTAATAGGGTGAACTTAACAAGCTAAGTGTGAGACTAAACAAGCATTAAGCATTCATACAGGAAATTTCATAGAGGTACCAATAGCACAATCAAACATTATCAATAATAATTTCAAATGCACATGATCGTGAAAAATGCATATGTGAGATCTTATCCATACCATCCGCTACACACCACGAGTTCCCAAGTACCCGTCTGCCAAACTCCAATGTTTGTGAGCAAAGCTCGATGTTGTAAAACCATCAATAATCAAGAATGCAGTGAAACTGCAAAATAAATAATGCGATATAATCGCCAATCCCCTTGGTACTCCAAATGTAGTGTACTGACTACAAATATATACAGACTTAATATGCCGCTGGTACTCCACGGAACTCCTCCGTCAACCACAAAATCCCATCCCAATGCACATGCAATATGTCATACAAATTCATACATAATCATATTTCAATACTTTTCAAATTTATTCAACATGTTTAACATGTTCTAAATAATCACATACTTTTAGAAAAAGAAAGCAATGTTCCAATTTTAAAATTACCATTAAGATGGTATCTATGAATATCGTTCAATTCACATACTTTACGAATTTCATTGTGCACCAATAATAACCTCACGTATAAAGATCATAGTAAATATTTCATGCATTTAAATCATGCATAAACCTAATATCTCAAAATTTCATACCATTATATCACATAATATAATTATGCATAACAATCTCAATTACACATTCATACAGTCAAACTAGCAATTTTGCCAACACATCAATCTTTTAAGGCTTGAAATGTAACTAGTTCGGTCACTCGCAAAACTAATATTTTGGCTACTATGCAAAACCAATCAGCAAGCTAATTTATCAAATATAACATGACATTTATGATTATCAAACAAATTTTACAAGTTTAGGACCCACACCTTATTTTTTGCTTTCTCGCAGCACCCTAATGAATCTTCCGGTTTCCTTAATAAACCTTTATACGATCCTAAACCAAAATTAAGTATAAATTCAATCAATTTACCACTTAAACAACTCCCAATTACCCACTGATACACCATAATATAAACATATTTTAATCCTACATTTAGCATGCTTTTGGATGATTTATTCCCTGAATTGTGTAATTTGGTGCTCTTAATCCTTTGTTTTCATGTTTTATACTTAGGAGAGCACCAGAGGATGAAAAGGACGAGAAACGGGTCTAAAACGGAGTAAATGGGCCAAATCACGAAATCAACACTGCCTGGGCCCAAGACCACAGGCCGTGCCACCTTAACAGACCCGAACACGTCCTGGCCACGATTCACACGGGCGTGTGCCATGGGCGTGTCCCTGTCGTGACAAAGAAGAGTTTCATTCGGATTAGGGTACTTAGAGGCAAAGAAAGCCATTCCAAAAGCCTATATAAACACCCTAGAGGCCAACCTTCA
Organism: Gossypium australe; assembly: GCA_005393395.2. Lineage (NCBI taxonomy): Eukaryota > Viridiplantae > Streptophyta > Magnoliopsida > Malvales > Malvaceae > Gossypium > Gossypium australe. The sequence continues at coordinate 41,260,392 of CM016626.1, read as the reverse complement.
AGGGGGTCCAGTTAGGAGTCGAGTTAGGCGTCCAGTTTGGCCAAAAAGCCGAGCAAGAGAGGCCAGAATTGTGGAATTTACTCGAAGAAAGCCAGTTGATTCATTTTAAGAAGCCGGAGTTATACTCAAGATGGAAGATCTTCCCTTCAATTTCCTTCAGGGGGTTTTAGGGTTTTTCTTATGTTTTGTTTTATATTTTCTTCTGAGATGTATTCTTTTATTATTATGAACTAAACCCCTCAAATACTTGAGAGGGATGAAACCTAAGATGGATCTTGTTATTATTTTCTGAACTATATGATAAATACTTGATTTGTTCTTAATTATGTGTTCTTAATTCTTGTTTTGATATTTTAGGATATTGATTTAAGTATTGATGTGCTTAGGCAGAGGAGGAATAGACCCTGTCTAAAAGTAGATCTAGCATAATTAAGCGGAGTTGATCGCAACCCTAGAGATAGGATGACGAAAATCTGCCGGATTAGGGTCAAACCTAATATGAGAGTCCATAGATCTAGTTAATGCAATCCTAGGGGTTTTAATTAAAAGAGATTTCAATTAATCAACCTAAGGTTAGATGTTAGTAGACTCGAGAGAGGTATTAATATAAATTAGGGAATCCTACGGATCAAGTCAAGTGAATAAATCGTCTGGTTCAGAGTTAAATAACAAGTGAAGTCTAGGTGGATACTTCCTCGGGTATTGTCTTAATCAATTGGTTTTTCCCACAAGTATTTCCCCAATTCATTCTCTTTGTCTTTGCATCTTTAGCTTGACAGTTAGTTAATTTTAGATTAATTAATAATTCACTTTGATTTTAGGCTAAATAATAGAAAGAAAGTTAGTATTAGTACTTTTAGTTCCTTTGGGATCGACAATCCGGTCTTGCCACTAAACTATACTATTGTTCGATAGGTGCGCTTGCCTCAATCGTTGTCATAGTTAGTTTCTAGGCTCGATCATTCTTTTTATAAATTTTTAAAACTCTAACACACGATCACCCACTAATGGGTTCAAATCAATTTTCAAATTAATAACTATTTTACGAATTCAACTAGTTCGATTCCTTACCTTATATTGATGCGAATTGTACGTACGATCGTTCTTCAATTTTAGGATTGATTCGGGGCATTTGGGTCAGCACCTAATTCCATAATATACTGGAAATTCAGTATCTAATAATTATTAAGTTCCTTCATTTAATCAATCCATAACCTTTACCTTGCAACTATGTAGAAACAACAATTAATTTTGCGCTTAAATGCACTTACGCTTCTCGATTTGTGAGTTTCGAATGCCCAAACGATCAAGAACATTTTCAATAATTGACATGGGTAAGGAGGGTTCAAGAACTCAAATTATGGCTGGAATTAAATGGGAAAGATTCAAGAAACAAAACAATCCCCTATTCTACACATATGCGCACGCACCACCACCCATGGTGGCCTAAATTGGGGTTGAATTTTAAAATGGGTTGAGACGTCATTAAAATATGGAAAAATCTCTTTAAAAAAATTTAAAATATCCTAAATTCTAGCTATGGAAATTTTGGTTTTTAATTGACAAGATTAACCAAGAAATTGAAGAGAAAAGAGATCTTACCCAAGCTAGTTGAGAAAAACGGCAATGGCATCTTCTTAGCAATGTTTGGGATCGATTTTGGAGTTCAATATTTCAGATTTAGGGCTGATTTATTTGGGGAAAAATTGCAGCAATATAGTAACGAAGATGGTGCACAATCTTGATGCAAAAAGGAGAAGATGATGATGATAAAGGGGGAGGTGTAAGCAATGGCAACAATGGAGGAAAAAAGGGAAAAAAATAAAGATGAAGAGAGGGAGAGGGAGAGGAGGTTAGGGATGAATTAGGTAGAAGAAAAAGGGATTCAAAGGCTGATTATTTTGATAAAAAATTGTATTTATACCTAGGTTTACTAGGCTTGGATGGCAACACTTAAAAAAAAACAAGGGAATTTGCAAAAATCAATTTATTTTGTAAGAGTTGAGACTTGAACTTGGGACCTCCAACTAACTTTCATGCTTTCACATTAAATAACTAACCATTGGGTCGATTCCCTAGTTTTGATATATTTCTAAATTTTATGGAGCTAAATTTGGGATGTTACAAAGGACCTTTTAAGAATAATCATATTTTTATTAGGACTTTATTACAATTCAATTTATTTATATACACAGAAGAAGCAATTGAAAAAATAATGACAATGTCTTATATTAATAAACAAGGTAAAACAAGTATGTAATTACAATCATCAATAAACAAGGTAAAACAAGTATGTAATTACAATCATCTCATGATTGGTCTTTGAGCATACTATAACACCACACTATGAATGTCACAAGTGAATAAATCCATAAACGGATTCAAGATCTATTCTTCTTGGTTTCAGTCTGATGTACTGTCAACCACATATAACACCCTAACCCGTAACCATCGCCAGAATAAGGTTAAGAGACGTTACCAGACATACCGAAACTTTTGCGATCATTTCAAAAACATAAAATAAACCATTATTATATCAAATTAAATCATATACAAAGAGTCCCTTTAAAAGGTCTACGAGACCTGAAACATGCATTGGAAAGGGGTCGGGACTAAACCGAGCACATACAAAATTTTTTCGAAAAGTTAAAAATTTTCAAAGTTATAAAGGTCACACACTTGTGTGGGCAGGCCGTGTGCCTCACACGGCATTAGACACACCCGTGTGTCTAAGCCGTGACAAAACATGGCATACATACTGACTTGTCCACACGGCCGCAAGACACGCCCGTGTGCCAGGTTGTGTAGCTTCCTGACTTGCTTAGAATTAAAACCATGAGGGACACGGTCGAGACACACGCCCGTGTGCTCAACCGTGTGGGCAAGTATAGGTCATTTGCAAGGCCAATTTGCCACATCAAAACGTGCTTATTTAACTCTTTCACAAATATAGAACATATTTAATAAATTATCTAATCAATGTCATTTATCATTCACATTCCAAACTAAACTAACATATCACAAGGCCATGTTTTCCGTATCATAAATTCCATATTCGAACCAACTAATATATATATATATTTATCAAATCATATTACATATGCTTTATAAGTCCAAGAGCCAAACCATATAACCTTATGACCTAAACAACATCTATACATGAGACATTATCAAACATTACCACATAATAAAATATGGTCTTGTACTTTACTAATACATGCGCAGGTTAATATAATATCATTAACCATTTTATCAAAATAAAAGTTGACCCTTTTTAAACACAAATGACACAAATTATCATGTTTGAACCTCATATGTCCATCCATTCAAATAAACAATTATTCGGTCATCAATTTAATCTTAATAAGTCATAACATTTCCATCACTTGCATTTTAAGCTAAACATGCTATCTCTTAACCTAATATCAAAACGAATATGTCACTTTTAGCTATTCAAATGTCCATCAAACATACACAAAATATAATCATCATTTTCCGTCATGAACCGTAACTAAAAACTCAACCATTCAAGCATAATAAATGTGTATACTTTGCCATTTCAAACCGAATCAACGTAACCAATACTCAATCAAATATATATATTCATCACTTTACCTTATTACCAAGCCAACTTATACCACTTTTCATACTTCCAAAATAAACTTAAGACATGACCGAATACACAACCATTAACATCATAATCAAGCCATTTTCGTATGGCTATATATATATATATATATATATAAATTTCAAAAACCAAATATATCAAACTAGCCTATACATGCCACATAACCCAAACTCAAAACATTTATTTACCAAAACGAAATCTGGATAGTGTGATGAGGTCTCCTACAATTTCCAACCCGAGCATGTCTCCGAAACTCTATAAACATAGAAAAAAATACACAAAGTAAGCTTTGAAAGCTTAGTAAGCCATAAGTAAATAAACCATTTCAATAATGTTTATAATTCAATTTGACTAGGCCGAATTTAACAAATCTCAACCACATATACATTCATCATAATCGTAATTTCTTAAGACCACATTAGGTAACCTCATTAGACTTAATTATGGATGAACATATAAACCATGTTTTCAAATTCATATATCAACCTTTAGCTCATTCATAAAATTAAGCTTTCACAATTTCATTACATACCAACCGAATCATGGTCATTTAATTACAGTTTATTCATAATAATATATCAATTTCTTTTTATACACTTCTAAACTCGAATAACCATAACAAACCACACTTCAAAACCATGTTCCATGTTTCATAATTCTCATGTCCAAAACATAGGACCATAATTTCATTTAACGAGCATATATAACACATCATTCATTATCATATATTTGACATATATCATCATTTGAATCATACTCACATTTCATATCAAAATTTCATATACAAATCATATGTACCTGAATCACATATGGTAAGAAAACACAATTACAATTCTACATTTCTTATATGATTCATTTGTTCATAGTTCACTTGCCAATATCCACATCTCATTTTCACATAAATCATATAACAACTAATCATAATCATACTCACTTTCATTGCTCAAATTCATATTCATCACAACATACCTGATTCGGATGCACATTCATATACTCATTGATTTCTCGGAATGCCCGTTGAATCGTTCGGAATCAAATAGGATACTTGGATAGCTCAGAAAACTCATACAATGCCAACGTCCCAGACGTGGTCTTACATGTAATCATTATCGATGTCACTGTCCCAGACAGGGTCTTACACAAAATCAAATACGATGCCGATGTCCCAGACATGGTCTTACACAAAAACACATATTGGAATCCTATGTCATGACATATATATCCTAACTATTCCTATGGTTCGTACGAAGCTTTTCGGACGTTGTAATTCTATCGATTCAAGCTCGTAACTAGTTCTTTAACTCTAAATTCAATTCGGCATATACACATATATTTATTAAAAATCAATTCAGCACATATAACATATATACATTCAAATTTAACAGCATTTATTTACTTATGAACTTACCTTGTACGGACGCGAACGGACTGGAACAACTAATTGATAACTTCTGATTTTCCCGATCCAATTCCGATTTCCACTTTTGCCAATCTAATTAATATCAAAATTAACTTACTTATTCAAAATTTCATTCAATTTTCATTCAAGAACACATAAATGGGCAATTTTCATTTTAGCCCCTAACATTTCGCATTTTTCTCAATTTAGTCCTTATTTGAAAATAACACAAAATACACAAAATTTCACTAAATCCATGTTAGGCCGAATTCTACCCATACTACTAGCGGCCCATATTTTTAGTTTATTCACACATTTAACCATGAATTTTACAGTTTTCTCGATTTAATCCTTAATACACATTTTTATCAAAAATCACTTAATTAAACATAATAATCTATCAACAAAAATTTATATTTCATCATCAAACCACAAAAACATCAAGCTATCATCAATGGAAAATCTCAAATTCTTCATTAAATCCAAAAATTAAGGCATGGGTCTACTAGTATTCGAAGTAACGATATCAAAAACGTAAAAATTATCAAAAACCGAACAAAGAACATACCCGAATTAAGCTTCCTATGTGCCAAAACTCAAAGCTTCAAATGTTTTCTTTCTTTCTTTCATTCAGCCAACAAAGAAAAATATGCATGCTTTCTTTTAATGTTTTGTTTTTATTTATTAATAATTTAACACATAAATTACTTATTTTATCATTATAAAATAATGTAAAAACTATATATTAAAAGCCTTATGCCGTCCACTCAATTTAAAATGGTCAAATTTCATTTTAAGGACTTCACAATTAATAGACCATAGCAATTTAATGCTTTAACAATTAGATTACCACTTTTGCATTTTACGCGATTAAGTCCTATAAAATCGAGCACACAAACGATAAAACTTTCATGTGAAACTTTCACACATCTTAATTCACATACTATAAACACCAAAAACCGGGCTACTTTTCTGACTAGGGTCTAAACCGGGCTATTACACCACATCTATGTCTCTATGTTTTGGGAGTCATCCGCTTTGATGCCCAAGACAAAGCGTCTCCCCAATTAGACTTGATAGACGACATACTAATTTTCCAATCAGTTTGCTAATTTTTTATTAGACTAAGGATATGTTTTCGTTCGTCTTCTAATATAAGTTGTCTTTCTGTATTACGATTGATCTACCATAATTTGATATGTCAAATTAGGCTCCCTATTATGCTTAAATAGCTTATTTCCAAGCAATTTATATTTTTTTTTCATGTTTTTACTTAGTTTTTGTTCTTTGTTTTAATAAGTGAAATCATGCGTTTTATGCCACTTTTGAGACCCGAAATGGCCAAATGTGCTTTAGGAAACCTAATCGTTGATTGCGTGTCGTAGGGAGTCATCAGAGGCCCGAACGTGAGCGAAAACATCACTGAAAAGGGGGTATTGCTATATCGAAGCAAGGAAGTCGTGATACCCCTGACAGTATTGAAATGGAGAGAATTGATGCCATCTTGAGTGGTATCAGGATACCAAGCATGGGTATCGCGATACCGAGACACCCATGACCCCTTAATTCATGACTATCGTGGGTATCACAATACCACTGTATAAGTATCACAATATCATCGTCGTGAGGGGAAAAATGATTGCACGGATAATCCTTATTCAACTTCAACACTAATCAAATTTAGACGTTGAAGGGTATTTTGGTCACAAATTTTGGGTTGTAATTAGATTAAAAGCCACTTTTGGCTGAGAACAAAATAGTAGTAGAGGAGGGAGAGCTTTTTATTTTTTTAGAAAGAGCTTTTAGTTTAGGTTTTTTTTTTTATCTTTTCAGCTTAGTGTTAGACTAGTTGTTTCTTCTTCATCTTTTTAGGGTTTTAGTTTCAATTTTCTAATTTCTTAGTTGTTAGTTAGTTAGTTGTTATTGTAGCTTAGTTATATTTACTTATTTAGTGCTTCAAACCTTTGTGTAATTTCAATTTACTCCTTAGTTTTAATATAACTCAATTTTATTTTAGTTTTGTTGTTAAAAATATGGTCTTTAAGTGTTCTTTTACATTTACTTTATTGCCATTTTCATTATCTCTAAGCTTTTCCAAAAAAGGCCCAAGCTTTTCTCATTTTTATTGTGCTTGCCATTGATATTCATTTTGCTTGCTTATTGGGTTTTTGTTTGCTTAAATATGATTAGGGTAGCTAAATATTAGGTGATTGGTTCATTGAAGTGTTGTTCAATTAGCCTTTGGTACAAAGATTAAATCGTAAAGGCTAGAATAAATCGAATAGATTTCAAAACTTAGGATTGACGACCTTAAGAAAAAATTTTGGTAAGTGAGACCAAGATGAGATCTTATCACCAATTCGATAGTTTTAGGTTAGTTTGGTGAGGTCGAGAGATTAACCAGACTAATTTATTTAAGTTGGTAAAGTGAAGATCGAGAGGTAAAATTGAACCAATTTAGGAGTTTAAGTGGTTTAGATCCCTAATCCAAAAGTTAATTAGCAAATTGGAAGTCAACCAACCGCTGTTCGTTATTAATTTAAGAATTTCGTAATTTTGCTTGTTTTACAATTTGGTCCTTTTGTGTAGTAAGTAGTTAATTAAAGAAGTTATTCCCAAATTATCCTTTGTGGTAGTATAAAAATTAGTGAAAAGCTAGTTAGACTCCTTTCTTGCATGCTTGTTAAAGAAATCATTAGAAACTGACTCCTTTGGGTTCGACTCCTTGGAATACTTTGTTGTTCCATTGGACACTATAAATATTACAACGGACACTGTTTGCTTGCAGTTAAAATCGCACCTTTAAAATTTTTTAGAAAATTATTTTTTACGCACACGCTGGTTAGATAGCAGTTATTGATTTGACCATGTAATATCGCTTAGTAGTAGTTTAAACATTAGACAACCAATGAGCAACATTTACTTCCATTTTGCTTTGCGTGAAAAAATTATATGAGGACAATCATACAAAGTATATTAATGTAATCAAGGAATTTATTTTATTAACCAATCTGTTTGAAAAAAATTACAAGTTTACAAACGAATATACTACACTCAAGGCATCAGATTCAGTAATCATATGGATGCATTTGCAATCATTCTTTCTTTAATATTTCTTCCTTTTGCACACATATAAGCTCTGCCCTCCCTCTCTATCTATCCATGGGATGGAAGGGCGGAGGCCTTTGGTGTCCCCTCCAGTCAAGAATTGGGGCCTCATAATCACTAGCCAATATGATTTTCCTTTTCTCGCACGCCTTTCTTCGTTCATGGTTCAAGATTCTGGTGTCCTAGGCGTAGAGGAACAACACCAATCCATCCCAAACTTGGTGGCTAAACTCTATTGCGGTGATGATATTGTAGGAGAGGTCCTACGGCAAAATAGCTCGACGCCAGGATGATAAAAAGCTTAACACCTCTCATTCTTATTACTTTTTCAATGAAAAGGTCGTCTTATTCAAAACCCCAATTATGAAATCCCCTCTCTCCCACTTCACACTTTGGAATGCACCGTTCTTATAGAGAGAAAGGCACTTTCACATCTTCTTAACTAGTACTTCTTTATGGTTCATTGAGCCTTATCTTAGATGGACCATATTAAGGAAAAAAAAGAGATAAAAATAAATTGCATTTAAAATTATTCTAAATAGTCATATTCAAAGAGTTGTTTCCATTATGTGCTTAAGTACACAACACTCTCACTAACTATAATGTATATTTTAATAGTCAAAGTTACCATACATGTACCTTGTTGTATCATAAGCTTCTATGCTCATGACTCAAAATCGTTGGAGAGTTCCTAAATTGCATGGAGATTTTCTCTTATAATCTCTAGCCTTTTTAAGTTTGTCTAACCTTAACCATAATCCAAGTTGTCGTAACCATTTTTTGACAAAACGGGAATCGACCTTGGGTTTTGAAAATGAGTAAAACGGGAGTCGCCACCGACCTTTTATCAAGTGTGATCGGATCACCTTTGTTTTAATAAAACTTTTCGGTTTACTAAAACGGGGTTTTTGGTCTACGAACATTCGAGAAAATAAGTCCGGGAGTCGATTACGTACGAGGAAGGATTAGCACCCTTGTCACGCCCGAAATTGGTACCGATTTGATCACTTAATGTCCTTATGTCGAAAGTTGGAAGTTTTTGAGGAATTCAAAATTCTTGACCCTTTTTTTTTGAAGTATCCACCTTTTTTGAATTAAACCGAGATTTTCTGGTTTCGAAGATATAAAATATCACGTCCAATACTTTAGGACACGATAGTTTAAATCCTCGATCCTAAGATCGTCTCATAGTTTTCTAGAGTACAAGTCAAGACTTTCTCGTTCCCGAGGGATTAAAGTATCACATCCAATATTTTAGGACACGGTAATTTAAATCCTCAAGTCGGAAATCATCCCATGACTTTCAAATTGAAAATGGGGATCTTCTTGTTTCAAAAGGATAAAAGTACCACGTCCAATGCTTTAGGACATGATATTTTAAACCTTCCAATCCAAGATGGTCCCGTAGTTTTCTCGAGTTTTTAAAGAAAATCAAGATCTTTTGTTCCAAAAGACTAAATTAACACATCCAATACTTTAGGACACGATAATTTAAACCTTTGAATCCAAGATCATCTCAAAAAATATCGATTTACGAAAAAAATGACGCCAACGGAGATAATCGTGAGAATGTCGGAGCAAAACAAAAAAAAAATAACAAATAAGATATGTTAAAAATAAAACAAGACAAAAAAACAATGTCAACAATGGTGATAGTAATAATAGTGCCAAAATATATACAATATAATAATAATAATAGTAGTAGTAAACATAATGATGATAATAATAATGATGGTGATAATGCAAAGTATATACAAAATGATAATTTAAGTATAATAATGACAATAACAATATTCAATATATACAATATGATGATAATATGATAATAATGTAATGATAAAATAATATAGCCTATGCAACATAATAATATAGTAATAATAATAATAATTACAGTGAATATAAAATACAACTAATAATATTACTAATAGTAACTAAGAATAATAATAATGATAGTAATAATAAAGATATAAACTATATACAATACCAATATAAATATAATGGTAATAATGATATAATGATAATAATAATAATAATAATAATAATAATAATAATAATAATAATAATAATAAATAACAATAATAATAATATATATATATACACGCAGCTAATAATATTAATAGTAGTAACTAATAATAATAATAATATAACGACATAAATACAAGGATAAAGTAAATAATTATAAAATATTAAGAAGGGGATCAAATTGTATGGAAAATGAGATTTCGGGGTCGATTTGAAATGAAATAAAGATAAAAGGGGCTAAATTGTCATGCGCGCATAACTTAAAGGGACTTAAGTAGAAAATAAGCCCATTGTCTGAAACGGCAGCGTTCATGTGCGGGCTAGATTGAAACGAAAAGCAAATTTTCGGGCCAAATCATGAAGAATAAAAAAACCGATTGCAAGGCAAAAAAAAATGGGAGGGGCCTGAGGCGCAATTAATCCATCGGGGGAGGACGCGCGGATCCTGGGTCGGATCCGGGTCAACGCGCGGACCCCCTACATGAAACGGCGCCGTTTGACCTTAGTATATAAGGCCCTAAACCCTCAAAAAAAATTCATTTTTAGCTTCCTCTAAAAAAAAATCTGAATGTTTCCTTTGTTTCTCTCTGCAGGTGCGTACGGAGGGGGGATTCCGACGAGGGGGTCTGCCGTGGCGCCGTCGTGCCGGCCACCGCGAAATCGCAAAAGGTACGTCTTTTCTTCTTTTATTTTTATTTTTTTCCATGCTTTAAATATTTATATTGTAACACCCCAAACCCGGTCAATACGCCACGACCGAATTTGGTATGTCACTGAGGAAAATATTTTGAAGAAAAACGAGTTAACGATTAAATTTTTGTGAAAAACCCTTTGAAATTCTATATTTGTAGAAATCAGGTGTATAATAAGTTAAAACTAATAATTTACTTTGAAATTACGTAAAACTTTAAAATAAGTGAATAAATCATAGGTTAGAAAACATTTATATCATTTTAAGAAAACTCGAATTATTACTTTGAAAACCAATTGCATTTGAATGTAGAAACTAGATATTTAATGTGCTAAGTGTTATATGTATGCTTAATCAGATTGTGTAGATTCGGATGTAATACCATCATGGTGTAAACAAGGATTCGGGTAAGTCTTTGTTGTTAAGAGCTTTCTTATGATGCTTTTGGGAAGCATGGCATATTTGGTATATGCGGATTATAATATATGGCTCATGATATATATGTTGGATGTTGTTAAATAAATCTATTGGCATGAAATTTGTTAAATGCATATTGTTGATTGATGTGGGATTAAATGAGTGGAGGGGGCAGTGGTATTCGTGTCGACGGACACCAGTGTTTTGGTAACACATTGTGACTACAGTCACCAGAGGTTTGGTACCTCCAAAGGTTTGGCACCTCATAGCGTCTCGTCCCTGTGGCTTAGCACCACCGTGGGTTGGCCCCACTTTGAGATACGGGATTGACGCCAGTGATTTGGTATCACACGATGGGTTGGCCCCATCATCCGATTGTGTCTTTGGACACCAGAGATTTGGTATCTCCAGTGATTTGGTATCACATCTGTGACTTTGAGTCACCAGTGGTTTGGCACCACCAGTGGTTTGGTACCACACGGGGTAGAGAAAGGCGTTTGGATGGCTAGGTTGGGTGCATATTAAACTTGTGCATGTTAATTGGTTATGACTTGTGTATGTGTTGCACTAAACCGGGGAAGGGTTACACATTGAGTCTTGGTGACTCACCTTCTCCTTTAATTTTTCAGGTGACTCGTAGATCGCGGAAAAGGAGCCGGAAGAACTCGAGGTGGCCATGCAGTGAACATTTGGATTAAATGATTTATGAACTACTTTTATTTTATTGTTGGTTTATTTTGCTTAAATTGTAATAAGGCCTCCTAGGATTATATTTTGGTTATTTTATCTGTTTTGGATAATTTGTTTAACAACTTAATGACTTGAAAATGGATACACATGTTTTCTCAAAAACAAACGTGAAATGTTTTATTGTACCAACGGGTACATCTGAAATCGGTAACAACATGACTTTATGTGTTTTTTTTTAATCAACACTAAGTTTTTGTTTTCTTCATTACCAAAAATGTTTTCAACAAAAAATTTAAATCTGCTTAAAGGGATTTTACAAAAATAACTTTTCTCCGTGACATACCAAATTCGGTCGTAATGTTTGGGCCGGGTTTGGGGTGTTACATATATATATATATGTATATATTGGTGAATAAATGAAAAGGCAGAAAGGATAAAATTCAAATAAAATGAAAATACCTTCGAAGGCTTTGTATTGATCTATTATGCTTCTAGATTTTCGTTTTTTTGTTTGTGATTTGAGAAGAAAAAAATTGGTCTGAGATTGCTTTCTGTATTCTGCCAATCCAAAAAAAAAAAGGTCCTATTACACGATTTTTGCTGCAGCTTTACAGCCGAATCATAATAAAAAAAGAAATCCTTTGCTTGTGTTGTTGTTGTTCTTTGTCTTCTTCTTTGTAGGTTGTGGGGAACAGTGGGTAGTGGCGTTGTGGCGCACTCGGTAGTGGAGGCTGGAGGCTTGCGGCGCACCAGGCGGGAGAGAGTGGTAGGCTCGTGCGGCGCCTAGGGGGCTAGAGTTTCAGAAACCCTAGCCAAAAATCTTAAAAATTTGGGCCTATTGGGCTCTTTGTAACTGGTTTGGGTTTTGTGGGTTTGGGCTTGATGTTTGGGTCTGAATTTATTTGTATTGGGTTCATGGACTGTAATTTTGGGACATTTTTATTTATTTTTGCTGAATTTGGTTTGTGAATGGGCCCACGGGCAAAATTGGTCATTACAGCTACCCCTCTTTGCTCATTGTCGTGAAACGATAATAGGGCAAAGACAATAGAAGAACCAATTTTGCTTGGTCTTGGCCAAGCCTTGACTTGTTGGTCTTCGTCTTCTTTAAACAGCTTCAAACTCAACTGTAACTTGTCGCTTTGATCCGCTTCACTGTTTCGTTATATCTTCAAGGAGATGACATTTCCTATTCCACTGCTTCTTCAAGGGTACAGTTGCTAGTGTTTTGATCGGCTTCGATGTGATTTCAGGGCTTTGATCTTCTCCACTGGGATTTTGAGGAAACAAATCTGAACTTTTCACACTGTTTCCTTGCTATCTTCAATCTGCTCTCGCGACATCAGGAGTGCCAAATCTTCTATCTTCAGTCTGCTTCCTTGCTATCTTCGGGGACTTCGATCTTCATTCTATTCCACTGCTACTTCTGAGAGATATAACCCCTAGTTTCATCTTGCTCTTGTTCAATCTTCTTTGTCCACTGGAACTTCTTCATTCAATTTGCTCAATGCGATTTTAGTCTTCCATCTGTAAGTACCCCCGCGTGCGCCCCGAGGCTCAACCTCACTCTCATGAGTTTTTTTTTTGAATCAACAGACATTTGTAAAGCAGAAATTGAAAATACTTCACTTCGGCCTCTCGTAATATGAACTAATTTTGCAAGCAGAAATTGAAAATAAAAACAGAAATTGAAAAGCAGAAATTGAAAAATACCTCGGCGTACAACCTGAGGCTCAACCACACTCTCATAGTTTTTTTTTTAGACAGAGATTTGAAAAACAGAAATTTGAAAAACAGAAATTTGAAAAACAGAAATTGAAAATACTTTGCAAGCAAAAATTGAAAATAAACAGAAATTGAAAAGCAGAAATTGAAAATACCTCAGAGTGTGACCCGATGCATCAACTCACCTCTCACAATATGAGTTGATATTTTGAAAAGAAATTGAAAGACACCTCAGGGTGTGACCCGAGGCTCAACTCACCTCTCTCTAAATATGAGTTGATATTTTGAAAAGAAATTAAAAAATACCTCAGGGTGTGACCCGAGGCTCAACTCACCTCTTTCTGAATATGAGTTGATATTTTGAAAAGAAATTAAAAGACACCTCAGGGTGTGGCCCGAGGCTCAACCCACCTCTCTCTGAATATGAGTTGATATTTGAAAAGAAATTAAACGACACCTCAGGGTGTGACCCGAGGCTCAACTCACCTCTCTCTGAATATGAGTTGACATTTTGGAAAGAAATTAAAAGACACCTCAGGGTGTGACCCGAGGCTCAACTCACCTCTCTCTGAATATGAGTTGATATTTTGAAAAGGAATTAAAAGACACCTCAGGGTATGACCGGAGGCTCAACTCACCTCTCTCTGAATATGAGTTGATATTTTGAACAGAAATTAAAAGGCACCTCAGGGTGTGACCCGAGGCTCAACTCACCTCTCTCTGAATATGAGTTGATATTTTGAACAGAAATTAAAAGACACCTCAGGGTGTGGCCCGAGGCTCAACTCGCCTCTCGCAATATGAGTTGATATTTTGAAAAGAAATTAAAAGACACCTCAGGGTGTGGCCCGAGGCTCAACTCGCCTCTCGCAATATGAGTTGATATTTTGAACAGAAATTAAAAGACACCTCAGGGTGTGGCCCGAGGCTCAACTCGCCTCTCACAATATGAGTTGATATTTTGAAAAGAAATTAAAAGACACCTCAGGGTGCGACCCGAGGCTCAACTCCCCTCTCGCAATATGAGTTGATATTTTGAACAGAAATTAAAAGACACCTCAGGGTGTGGCCTGAGGCTCAACTCGTCTCTCGCAATATGAGTTGATATTTTGAACAGAAATTAAAAGACACCTCAGGGTGTGACCCGAGGCTCAACTCACCTCTCTCTGAATATGAGTTGATATTTTTGAAAAGAAATTAAAAGATACCTCAGGGTGTGACCCGAGGCTCAACTCACCTCTCTCTGAATATGAGTTGATATTTTGAAAAGAAATTAAAGGACACCTCAGGGCATGACCTGAGGCTTCAACTCACCTCTTGCATTATGAGCTGATATCTTGAAAAACAGTACTTGAAAACGTATCATCTGGTGGAACTCGGATGCTTTCTTTCTCCTTGGTTCGGTGTAGTTATTGTCGAAGCTTCTTGCTTTATTGGTGTACCTGTATATGTCATGCGTGATGATGTCATGATATGCCTGTGTTTGTCCTAAATGCCTACATGATTATGCCATGTGTCTTGGGCTTGTTTGTCATGTATCTCTTCTTGTTACGACTCTCATGATGACCTGCATTCACTGCTTTGACTCTTGACTTTCCTCAGGCTTGATACCCGCCCTCAGGTTCTACGAGTAATTCGTGTTTCTCGTATATCCCTTTTTTTTTTGCCCTCTGTTGAACTTTGTCCTTGCTTTGAAGCTTTCGTATTTACCCCATTCTCATCCAGGTAATGCTCCATATTCTTTTCGTTTAGAGTGTGTAGTTTTACTATTTGTCTCCAAAATGAAACATAAATAAAATGCATGAAAATGGAAAAGTAGACATGAAAGGTGTTCCTCGTATCTATATTTATTTCGAAAGCGGCAAGAAAATTGACAAGGAATGACTCGATTAATAAAGCATTATAAAAGGAAAACAAGTTTAGTTGTAGTAAGTGCTCTAGATATCCGACGTATGAACTTTTCCACGTTTCTTCATCCTGAATCTTTTTCGAGCAAGATTTTTCGTGTAGAAGATTCTTGAGCTTCGGAGTCCGCTTCAATACTATGATCTCGCCGTTTGACTCTTTGTTCAACCCATTCCTGCCCTTTCGGACCAAATTTGCTTCCTTAGGATGCCCTTTCGGGTTTTCATCCTAAACCTCCTCCGTTTATCAGGACGCCCCTTTTTTTTTAGGCGTAATATTTCTTCACGGCATCTGAGTTCACCGGGTTTGGTAACTCCTTCCCATCCATTTCAGTGAGAATCAAAGCCCCACCTGAGAAAGCTCTCTTTACGACGTATGGTCCTTCCCAATTAGGTGCCCATTTTCCTCGAAAGTCCTTTTGTATAGGGAGAATCTTCCTCAACACAAGTTCTCCTTCACGAAATTCCCTTGGCCGCACTTTCTTGTCATGGGCAGCGATCATTCTCCTTTGGTACATCTGTCCGTGACAAATTGCTTTCAAGTGTTTTTCTTCGATCAGATTCAGTTGGTCATATCGAGCCTGGACCCATTCAGATTCTTCTAATTTTGACTCCATTAAGATTCGTAGAGAGGGGATTTCCACCTCGATGGGCAGCACAGCTTCCATTCCATAGACTAGAGAGAAAGGAATTGGCCCCGTAGAGGTCCGCACACACGTGCGATACGCGTATAGGGCAAATGGTAGCTTCTCGTGCCAGTCTTTATACGTCTCAGTCATTTTCCCAATGATCTTCTTGATATTCTTGTTAGCGGCTTCTACTGCTCCGTTCATCTTTAGACGATAGGGTGAGGAATTATGATGCTTTATTTGAAATTGCTCACACACTTCCTTCATCATTTTGTTGTTCAGATTTAAAGCATTATCTGAAATAATTCTCTTTGGCAAACCATATCGGCATATGATCTCCTTTTTTAAGAATCTGCACACTGTTGTCCTTGTCACATTAGCAAACGAAGCGGCCTCTATCCATTTTGTGAAGTAGTCTATGACTACAAAAATGAATCGATGTCCATTGGAAGCTTTCGGTGAGATTGGCCCTATGACATCCATGCCCCATATAGGGAAGGGCCACGGGGAAGTCATGACACGAAGGGGTGAAGGTGCTGCATGGATTTTATCGCCGTAAACTTGGCATTTATGGCACTTTCGTACGTGATCAATGCAGTCGCTCTCCATTGTCAGCCAGTAATAACTGAGCCTCATAGTTTGCCTGGCCATAGTGAAGCCATTGGCGTGCGTTCCACAAACTCCTTCATTGACCTCTTCGAGTATCTTTCTGGCTTCAACAGTATCCACACATCTCAGGAGGACTTGATCTTTTCCTCTTTTGTACAAGATGTCCCTATCGAGAACGAATCCCGCTGCCAATCTCCTGATCGTTCTTTTGTCGTTCTCATTTACTTGCTCGGGATATCTTTGATTCTTGACATATTCTAAGATATCATGGAACCATGGTTGCCCGTCTGCCTCGTTGTCAATGTTAAAACAATGCGCAGGGGCCTCGTATATGCTCATCTGGAGAGGCATTATTTCTGTTTCTCGGTTTGCTTTGAACATTGAAGCCAAGGTGGCCAGGACGTCAGCCAACTGGTTTTCTTCCCGTGGGAAATAATTAAAAGTCACTTCTTCGAATTCTTCGACCAATTCCACAACAAGATCACGATATTTAACCAACTTCGAGTCTCTTACTTCCCAATCTCCACGGATTTGGTAAATCACCAATGCCGAGTCCCCGGAGACTGCCAAGACCTTGACGTTCTGCTCGATAGCTGCGCGAAGTCCCATGATGCAAGCCTCATATTCTGCTATGTTGTTGGTACAGAAGAAATTTAGTCTGGCAGTAAAGGGGTAATGATACCCTTCTGGTGACACTAAGACTGCTCCAATCCCGTGCCCCAATGCATTTGACGCGTCATCAAAACTCATCTTCCATGATTTCTCTTTCGACGATTCACATTCTTCTTCCGTAACGCATATCAAGTCTTCGTCTGGAAAGTCAAATTTCAATGGCTTGTATTCTTCTGTTGTTCGAGTTGCTAAGAAATCAGCTATTGCGCTCCCTTTAATCGATTTCTGGCTCACATATACGATGTCATACTCCGATAGTAGGATTTTCCATCGTGCCATTCTTCCTGAAAGTGCAGGCGATTCCATCATGTATTTTATTGGGTCCAGCTTTGAAATCAACCACGTCGTGTGATACAGCACATATTGTCTAAGCCTCCGAGTTGCCTAGACCAGAGCACAACAGAATTTTTCGATTGACGGATACCTTGCTTCATACTCCGTGAATTTCTTACTGAGATAATAGATCGCCTGTTCCCTTTTTCCAGACTCATCATGTTGCCCCAGGACGCAACCCATTGAGTTTTCGAACACAGTCAGATATAATATTAGCGGTCTTCCAGGAGTTGGTGGTACTAGCACCGGAGGACTAGACAAATACTGCTTTATCTTGTCAAAAGCCTCTTGACATTCCTCGTTCCATTCTCCCGAATTGTGTTTTCGAAGGAGTCGAAAAATCGGATCACACTGCTTGGTGAGTTGAGCAATGAATCGAGCGATGTAGTTCAGTCTCCCTAGAAATCCTCTGACTTCCTTTTGTGTGCGCGGGGGTGGTAGTTCCTGTATGGCCTTTATTTTATCCGGATCAACCTCGATACCTTTCTTGCTAACGATGAACCCCAGTAATTTTCCCGAGGTAGCCCTGAAGGTACATTTGGTAGGGTTAAGCTTTAGTTGGAATTTTCTCAGTCTTTCAAACAGCTTCCGGAGGTTTTCAACATGCTCTCTTTCTCCTCGAGATTTGGTGATCATATCATCGACATAGACTTCTATTTCCTTATGCGTCATGTCATGAAACAATGTTACCATCGCTCTCTGGTATGTTGCCCCTGCATTCTTTAGTCCGAACGGCATCACCTTGTAGCAGAATGTCCCCCACATTGTCGTGAATGTAGTTTTCTCCATATCCTCGGGAGCCATCTTGATTTTGATTGTAGCCCGAAAATCCATCCATGAAGGAGAAAAATGAATGCTTTGCCGTGTTATCTACCAATGTATCGATGTGTGGCAACGGGAAATTATCTTTAGGGCTTGCTCGGTTCAAATCACGGTAATCCACGCACATCCGTACTTTGCCATCTTTCTTCGGTACTGGGACTATATTGGCTACCCATTCGGGGTACTTAGAGACTTGTAAGAAGCCAGCATCAAATTGTTTCTTGACTTCTTCTTTTATCTTTAGGAGCATTTCAGGCCTCATCCGCCTCAGCTTCTGTTGGATAGGCTTGCATTCTGGTTTCAACGGGAGTCTATGGACCACTATATCTTCGTTCAAAACTGGCATATCCTGATACGACCATGCGAACACGTCTTTGTACTCATGAAGCAAGGTGATCAGATCATGTTTGGTGTCTTCAAACATGGGGGTCCCAACTTTTACCTCTTGCTTCTTTTCTTCATTTCCTAAATTCACTGTCTCGACCAATTCTTGATAGGGCAGAATCTGTTTATCCTCTTGTTCTACCATTCTCAGTAAGTCTGGGGGTGAGACATAATCTTCAGCATCTTCTTCAGCCTCGAATTCTCCCACACAAATGGCTTTCTCGAAATCAATCTTAGGACTGGTAACGGGATCGTTCATGTCATTAATATCCGAGCACCTGAAAGGCGAATAAAAGAAGCCTATAGAGGGGTATCAAGGTATTGGAACTCACAAGCATGATATGAGATATATGTAAGGACAGACTATCAGAGGAGGGAATAAATATGAAGACAATAAAACGTGACAAAATGCATGTCCATTGATGTTTATTTAAAAGACAAATAGCAAACATGATTACTCAGAATGGATTCCCCTTACAACTTTGGGGCATACAAAAAGTTAATACTGAGCATTACTCCGGAGAGGATTTGGAAACTACAAGGAGATCCACAGCAGTCCAATTGTTCAAAGTGAATCCTGGAGGATAAGGGCGTATCGTCAAAGCATTTCCAATCGCATCATCTCCCTCCGTCACTGCATTCACATTCCCTTCGGCATGGTTTGGGAGTGGATTTCCAGCCACGTTACCAGTACCGTCAAACCATAAAATCCTCGCATCAATGAGACCCTGGACCCTCCTCTTGAAGGCCATACAATTTTTCGTAGAATGCCCCTGGTTTCCAGCATGATACATGCAGCTAGCATTGGGATCGTACCATTTCGGGTATGGAGGCTTTAATGGTGCTATGTAATGCGGTGATATCAATTGTTTCTCCAGTAATTTTGGGCATAATTCTTCGTATGACATGGGAATTGGGGTAAACTGAGGTTTTTCGAGATTTGGTCTTGTCGGCCTTGGTTCATTTTTAGGTTGGCTCGGAGCGATCACGGTATTTGGTGGGGATGTGGTGAATGGTCTTTGGTCATCGGTGGCATAGACGGGGTAAGGAGGGGGTGTTTGATAGTAGAGGTTTTGGGGAGGAAAATAGAAATTTGGAGGTGGGCGGAATTGAGGTCGTGGTTGGATTGAATACGGATTAGAAGCGTAGTGGTTCCCAGTCCCCACCATATGAGTTTCAGGCTCTTTCTTCTTTACAAGTGCTGATCTCTTCGAGCTCTCGGACCCTTCCATCCTTCCGCTCTTGATGCTGTTTTCAATGAGTTCTCTGGATATCACCACATCTGCGAAGTCCTTTGTAGCATTTCCCACTAACTTGTCATAAAACGGTGCCTTCAAAGTGTTAATAAAAAGGTCCGTTATCTCATTTTTGATCAGTGGGGGTTCTACTTGAACCGAGACGTCCCTCCACCTTTGAGCATATTGTCTAAAAGTCTCTGATGGCTTCTTTTCCATCATCTGTAGCATTAGGTGATCAGGTGCTATGTCAGAGACGTGCTTGTATTGCTCACAGAATGCTGTAGCTAAGTCATCCCATGATTGGATCCTCTCTCTACCTAGCTGATTATACCACCGGAGGGCTGACCCGATCAAGCTCTCTTGAAAACAGTGTATCAACAACTTGTCTTCATCTTCGTAACCAGCCATTTTTCGAAAAAACATGGTAAGATGCGCCTTTGGGCACCTTGTTCTATCATATTTTTCGAAGTCTGGCGCTTTAAATTTTGGGGGTAAGACCAGACCGGGAACCAAACTAAGCTTTTTGGCGCTCATCGCGGAAGAGACTCTAGTTCCCTCTATCGCCCTAAGTCTTTCTTCTAGATCCTTATATTTGTCCTGAGCATCCTGATCCTTCATTCTTAACTTAGCTAGTTCTATAGGATCATCCAAATCTGAGACAATAGGGTCAGCTGGGTTAGTTCCATGACTTGATGCAAATACTCCTTGCCCTAGACGGGCAGGTGGGGGTACAGGTGGGTGTTCTAGGCCTGTAAATTCCTTTTGAGGCCAGACTCCATGGGGTGGAGTAAATCCTGTGGGATGGTCTTGGCTCTCTTCCCCGGTACTAGTTGTAGGGTCTTTCCCTTTGTTTGTTATCCCCTTCATTATTTGAGTCATTTGGGCCATCATATCCCGTTGAGCCTCTATCATCTGGTCTTTCAATTCTTGCTGAAACTTCTTCATCTGGTCTTGTATATCTTTCTGGAATTGTTCGAATCTTTGGTCCATTGCTTTTGCCTTACGACGAGTGTTGTAGTAATGTATGATAGGTTGATTCTCGTCGGTTTCCAGGGTAACCTCTGTCACGTTTTTAACCAATTAGGCTTCTTTTTGACGCAAATGATGTGATGTATGCGAATGGATGAAATGCAATGCAAATGCGTGAAATGAATGCATAAAGAGAGGTGTTGATTTTGATTCAGTTCCATTAGATTAACTTCATTGGAAAACAAACTTCTTTACATAGAGTGGATGATTATACATACGACTTTGCCTTAACACCTAGATCTTTAACTTCCTTAAGAAACCGAGCTAAATTTTGGCCTCGATCTGATCGTGTCTCATGCATTAGACTTAACGCATCAGCCTGAACTGCCAATGTTTGCAAATGATCGGCCACTTTTCGGATTTGAGTCACGGCTTCGCCCATTACATAATCTCTATTTCTGACCTGTTCTTGAGAATGGTAGAGCTGTTCTTTCCAATGTTCATTAAGAAGTTCAACTTGACGTTCACTATTTTGCAATGCAGTTTCGAGCTCTTCTGTCTTTCTTCCAATTCTTCGATCTTGCTTTGGCTGGCTCTTAACTCATTTACCGAGTTGCAATTTCGATACAAGTGGAGTGATTTTTCCAATTCTATCACTCGGGTCCTTAACTTTTCTTTCTCATTTTGACTTTCCAACAGACTCTTTTTCGCAATATCCTCACGTACTCGGGCCTCTTGGCACTTCTTTTCCCACTGGTCAGCTTTAGTCTTTTCTCTTTTAATTTCTTGCCGCCATTCTTCCGATGTCTTGCCCAAACCAGCGGTTCTGATTGACGTGCGTAGTTTCTTGTAATCCATCTTTAGGCTAGCCAGATCTTCTTCAGCCTTGTTCTTCCCTTTCCTTACTTTCTCGGCTTCTAACTTATAAATGTCAACGTCTAGTCCTAACTGCATCTTCTCCTCTTCTAGCAGCTCTATCTTCTTTCCTAATTCCCGACTTTTATTCTTGAAATCTTCTCTGATGATTTCTAATTCAAATGGGACAACTCGTAAATGCTCTTCTATGGGCAAAGCATCTCTCTGGTTTGGCATCGGGATGTTGTCATTGATCCTTGTATTCTTCCATTCATCATATTCGGGGGTGGTCATTGGTCCTGCGGCGAGCCCCGTCATTCGTCAGGTTTGGGTCCACGCACTCGTTATCTCACGAATCCTTTTCTTATAATTATCGCCTTTGTATGAGAACTCACTCTGAGCTAGCCCATGCGTTGCAGGTATGAATTGCCTTGATCGATACTGCCTTGCTACGAGTAGCGGAGCATACCCAACAGCCCCCTATATCCCGAGTAAAGGAACCCAATCAAACTCTCCACAACGATACAAGATCTCGTCAGGGACCATCCACGGAGCTCTCCATTCAACATCTTCTGCTTGTAAATTTTGGAGAATTGCTATCCATTTTTCTTCCGAAAGGTCGTCCCGTCTTGGCGTAGTTGCCAATTCTTCCAAAGGAGAGTAGTTCTTGGAGAAGACTTTACATGAGACCTTTTCCATCTTCCAAAAGTGGCTATGAAACCACGATAGCAAAAGCTGCGCGCACCCTATAAACCTCCCTTCACCCACTCTTCGGCTAGCGCTCAATGATCGGAATGTTTCAGCTAAGACTACGGGGACAGGTGTGACCCCTTTATCCAATTTATCAAATAGATCTGATACAGCTTCATCCACATATCCTAAAGCCTTGGGAAAGATAACCAAATCGTAGATGCTTAAGGCAAAAACGCCGACCTTCTTTTTTATATCAGATTGCTCTAGGATGAAACCTCTTAAATGTCTCCAAGGGATACATTTACAATCTCCCTTTTGTTTGATCCGAGCCGTAATCCACTGCTCGCTCATCCCTGTAATGCTCATCAGCTTTCTTGCGAATGTTGGTACATTTACAGCTCTCGAATAAGCCTTACTTACTTGAGTACTTGGACACCGGAGTAAAGCCGTGTATTCTTCAATGGTAGGTACCATATCTACCTTCCCGAAAGTAAAGCAGCTATAAGAGGGATTCCAAAATTGAGTAATAGCCCGGAATAGGCGCTCATCTACCTTGATATCAAGCAAATAAGGCAGATCCCCATAACTACAGTAGCATAGTTGTTTCACATCATCGCTCCATGAGTCCCATATCCCTTTCAGTTCTTGCAGGCTATTTTGGGTCACGCTGACACGGGTGAAGCTCCCCAATTCTGACTCGTATCCCATAGTCAGACTATCTCCTTTCTCTCGTTGCATCCTTTCAGACCATGTCCGAGCCGCAGCATTATCTTCTACTCTATCAAGAAATCCCTTTTCCATGGTAAGCTAGTAACCGAATGTGAATCAACACCTTTCATGATGAAATGCCATGCAATTACAATAAAACACCACGAGTTAGTACCATGTACGAATAATCTCAAAATAAATATTCAGACACTCATTCGGGTAACCACTAAGGTCTGGCGTGGCTCTACCTAGGGTTGGTTCCTTAAGGTTCCTTACATGCGGTTTGGTTCTAAAGAGAGGTACCCGAACCAGCAGATTCCTCGATCCTCACCCATTATAGGTTCATACAGAATGAGTTCGGTTCAGGGGAATACATTTCCCTATGGCTGCACGGAGATGAAAATCTCACGAAGACATAGGTACGGATGTATCCCAAAAGCGATCCACTATCTTGCACGGAGGTGAAAACCTCACGAAAGAGTAGTTTCTCACTCCCACTTAAGGGTGCGACCATAACGGTCATGCAATGCAATGTGCACAAGAAAATAGGAATCATATACGATGACACAAGCAAAGGTAACAAAAAGGGAGGTGATTTTCACATCAAATTTTCAAACTTTCGATAAAGGACATAAAATAATCAATTTATGGCCCGACTCTCAAAAAAGGTCCCCAGCGGAGTCGTCAAGCTGTCGTAACCATTTTTTGACAAAACGGGAATCGACCTTGGGTTTTGAAAATGAGTAAAACGGGAGTCGCCACCGACCTTTTATCAAGTGTGATCGGATCACCTTTGTTTTAATAAAACTTATCGGTTTACTAAAACGGGGTTTTTGGTCTACGAACATTTGAGAAAATAAGTCCGGGAGTCGATTACGTACAAGGAAGGATTAGCACCCTTGTCACGCCCGAAATTGGTACTGATTTGATCACTTAATGTCCTTATGTCGAAAGTTGGAAGTTTTTGAGGAGTTCAAAATTCTTGACCCTTTTTTTTTTGAAGTATCCGCCTTTTTTGAATTAAACCGAGATTTTCTCGTTTCGAAGATATAAAATATCACGTCCAATACTTTAGGACACGATAGTTTAAATCCTCGATCCTAAGATCGTCTCATAGTTTTCCGGAGTACAAGTCAAGACTTTCTCGTTCCCGAGGGATTAAAGTATCACATCCAATATTTTAGGACATGGTAATTTAAATCCTCGAGTCGGAAATCATCCCATGACTTTCAAATTGAAAATGGGGATCTTCTTGTTTCAAAAGGATAAAAGTACCACGTCCAATGCTTTAGGACACGATATTTTAAACCTTCCAATCCAAGATGGTCCCGTAGTTTTCTCGAGTTTTTAAAGAAAATCAAGATCTTTTGTTCCAAAAGACTAAATTAACACATCCAATACTTTAGGACACGATAATTTAAACCTTTGAATCCAAGATCATCTCAAAAAATATCGATTTACGAAAAAAATGACGCCAACGAAGATAATCGTGAGAATGTCGAAGCAAAACAAAAAAAAAAAATAACAAATAAGATATGTTAAAAATAAAACAAGACAAAAAAACAATGTCAACAATGGTGATAGTAATAATAGTGCCAAAATATATACAATATAATAATAATAATAGTAGTAGTAAACATAATGATGATAATAATAATGATGGTGATAATGCAAAGTATATACAAAATGATAATTTAAGTATAATAATGACAATAACAATATTCAATATATACAATATGATGATAATATGATAATAATGTAATGATAAAATAATATAGCCTATGCAACATAAAATATAGTAATAATAATAATAATAACAGTGAATATAAAACACAACTAATAATATTACTAATAGTAACTAAGAATAATAATAATGATAGTAATAATAAAGATATAAACTATATACAATACCAATATAAATATAATGGTAATAATGATATAATGATAATAATAATAATAATAATAAATAACAATAATAATAAATATATATATATATATACACGCAGCTAATAATATTAATAGTAGTAACTAATAATAATAACAACAACAATAATAATAATAATAATAATAATAATAATAATAATAATAATAATAATAATAATAATAATAATAATAATAATAATAATAATAATAATAATAATAATAATATAGTGACATAAATACAAGGATAAAGTAAATAATTATAAAATACTAAGAAGGGGATCAAATTGTATGGAAAATGAGATTTCGGGGTCGATTTGAAATGAAATAAAGATAAAAGGGGCTAAATCGTCATGCGCGCATAACTTAAAGGGACTTAAGTATAAAATAAGCCCATTGTCTGAAACGGCAGCGTTCATGTGCGGGCTAGATTGAAACGAAAAGCAAATTTTCGGGCCAAATCATGAAGAATAAAAAAACCGGTTGCAAGGCAAAAAAAAAAATGGGAGGGGCCTGAGGCACAATTAATCCATCGGGGGAGGATGCGCGGATCCTGGGTCGGATCCGGGTCAACGCGCGGACCCCCTACATGAAACGGCGCCGTTTGACCTTAGTATATAAGACCCTAAACCCTAAAAAAAAATTCATTTTTAGCTTCCTCTAAAAAAAATCTGAATGTTTCCTTTGTTTCTCTCTGCAGGTGCGTACGGAGGGGGGATTCCGACGAGGGGGTCTGCCGTGGCGCCGCCGTGCCGGCCATCGCACGCGGTGGCCGGAAATCGCAAAAGGTACGTCTTTTCTTCTTTTATTTTTATTTTTTTATATGCTTTAAATATTTATATATATAGGTATATATTGGTGAATAAATGAAAAGGAAGAAAGGATAAAATTCAAATAAAATGAAAATACCTTCGAAGGCTTTGTATTGATCTATTATGCTTCTAGATTTTCGTTTTTTTGTTTGTGATTTGAGAAGAAAAAAATTGGTCTGAGATTGCTTTCTGTATTCTGCCAATCCAAAAAAAAAAAAGGTCCTATTACACGATTTTTGCTGCGGCTTTATAGCCGAATCATAATAAAAAAAGAAATCCTTTGCTTGTGTTGCTGTTGTTCTTTGTCTTCTTCTTTGCAGGTTGTGGGGAACAGTGGGTAGTGGCGTTGT
Organism: Gossypium australe; assembly: GCA_005393395.2. Taxonomy (NCBI): domain Eukaryota; kingdom Viridiplantae; phylum Streptophyta; class Magnoliopsida; order Malvales; family Malvaceae; genus Gossypium; species Gossypium australe. The sequence goes on along the minus strand of CM016626.1, from coordinate 41,233,814 downwards.
GGCGCACTCGGTAGTGGAGGCTGGAGGCTTGCGGCGCACCAGGCATGAGAGAGTGGTAGGCTCGTGCGGCGCCTAGGGGGCTAGGGTTTCAGAAACCCTAGCCAAAAATCTTAAAAATTTGGGCCTATTGTGCTCTTTGTAACTGGTTTGGTGGGTTTGGGCTTGATGTTTGGGTCTGAATTTATTTGTATTGGGTTCATGGACTGTAATTTTGGGACATTTTATTTATTTTTGCTGAATTTGGTTTGTGAATGGGCCCACGGGCAAAATTGGTCATTACACAAGTCTAAGCATTGAATTGTAATGAGTATTTGTTCTTTGCAATAAGGTTAATTGAAACTAATCAATACAAAATGTTAAACATATAGCCTTATAAAGTAGCTAGAGTAATAGCTATAAACATACCATGAATCATAAAGCCATAATGTGACAATCAATGTCTTACAATGAGCAATCTAGTGCATCATCAAAACCAACCTTGAGTTAAGGCAATGGCATGCTATTGATTAACTTTCAAGTGCGACGGATTCTTTTGAGAATTGTCCATCAAATTTTGAGTCAGTGTACTATGTGGTGAACTAATATCAAAAAAAGAGTGGACAAGGACCCCAGTCCAACTTCTACAATCCTTCATGGCGTAATCATCCTAACTTTTCTTGGAGCAACTAATCGTTGTTTTTATGCGATGCCAAAGTCTTAAAATTTATATAAGGAATGATCAAACCTAGAAACTAACTATGACAATGATATGAGGCAAGAACACCTATCGAACAATAGTATAGTTTAGTCAAGACTGGAATGTCGAACCCAAAGGAACCAAAAGTACTAATACTAACTCTCTTTTTATTATCTAGCCTAAAAATTAAGGGAATTGTCTACCTAATCTAAAATTAACTAACTACTAAACTAAAGATGCAAAGACAAAGAAGAATGAAATTTGGAAAATAAATTTAGGAAAAACCAATTGATTAAGACGATACCCAAGGAAGAATCCACCTAGACTTCACTTGTTACCTAACTCTGAACCAGACGATTTATTCACTTGACTTGATCTGTAAGACTCCCTAACTATATTAATCCCTCTCTCGAGGCAACTAACATCTAACCCTAGGTTGATTAATTGAAATCTCTTTCTAATTAAAACCCCTAGAATTGCATTAACTCGATCTATGGACTCCTGTATTAGGTTTCACCCTAATCCGGCAAAATCTCGTCACCCTATCTCTAGGCGTGCGATCAACTCTGCTTAAATATGCTAGATCTACTCTTAGGCAGGGACTTTTGCTCCTCCACCTAAGCACATCATACTTGAATTAATATCCCGAAAATATCAACACAAGAATTAAGAACACTTAATTAAGAACAAGTCAAATATTTATCATATAGTTCAGAAAACGATAACAAGATCTGTCTTAGGTTTCACCCCCTCAGGTATCTGAAGGGTTTAGTTCATATCAAATAAAGAAAACATCTCAGAAGAAAAGATAAAACAAAACATAAGAAATCCCTAAAACCCCCTGAAGGAATTGAAAGAGAGATCCTCCATCTTAAGTATAATTCCGGCTTCTTAAGATGAATCAACTGGCTCTCTTCGAGTAAATCCCCATAAATATGCCCTCTTTGGCCTAGCTGGATGCCCCCTGACTAAAGCCCTAGGCTCCCCCTTTGACAAAAGCCCTGGCAGAAGGCTTCTACCGAACTCCCTGCTTAAGTTGCCCCCTAGGGTGTTTATATAAGCTTTGAGATGCCTTACTTGGCCCCTAAGTATCCTAATTCGAGTAGAATTCCTCCTAGGGTGTTTAAATAGGCTTTGGAATGTGTTTCTTTGCCTCCAAGTATCCTATTCCGAGTAAAACTTGATCGTGTGTCTATCGAGTTTTAAAATTTATAAAGAGAATGATCGAACTTGGAAACTAACTCTGACAATGATTAAAGGCAAGTGTACCTATTGAACAGTAGTATAGTTTAGGCAAGACCGAATTATCAAACCCAAAGGAACTAAAAGTACTAATACTAACTTTCTTTTTATTATTTAGCCTAAAATAAGCGAAGTTGTTTTAATCTAATCTAACTACTACTAAGATAAAGAAGCAAAGACAAAAAGAATGAATTGGGAAATAACTTGAAGAAAGACTCAGTTGATTTCAGATGATACCCTCAGGAAGAATCCACCTAGACTTCACTTGTTATCAAACCCTGAACCATACGATTTATTCACTTGACTTGATCCGTAGGTTTCCCTAAATTATATTAAACCCTCTCTCGAAGCGAATGATATCTAACCCTAGGTTGATTAATTGAAATCTCTTTCTAATTAAAACCACTAGAATCGCATTAACTCGATCTATGGATTCCCATATTCGGTTTCACCCTAATTCGGCAAAATCTCGTCACCCTATCTCTAGGCGCGTGAACGACTCTGCTTTAATTATGCTAGATCTATTCTTAAGCAGGGACTTTTGCTCCTCCACCTAAGAACATCTGACTTGAATTAATATCCCGGAAACATTAACACAAGAATTAAGCACACATAATTAAGAACAAATCAAGTATTTATCTTATAGTTTAGAAAACAATAACAAGATTCATCTTAGGTTTCATCCCCTTCAGGTATCTAAAGGGTTTAGGTCATAATAAAAACATCTCAGAAGAAAAGATAAAACAAAACATAAGAAATCCCTAAAACTCCCTTAAGGAATTGAAGGAGAGATTCGCCATCTTGAGAAGAATTCCAGCTTCTTGAGATGGATCAACTGGCTATCTTCGAGTGATTCCCACAACTCTGACCTTTTTGGCTTGGCTCCTTGGCCTAGCTTCAACGCCCCCTTGAAGGTGGTACTTAGGAGGTATATATAGGCTCTTAGAATGCATTTCTTTCTCCCTAAGTATTCTTTTCCGAGTGAAATTGTTCATTGCCACGATAGGGACATGGCCATGTCACATTCCCGTGTGACCATTCTTTAAACTATGTTCGGATTTCTTTAATGAGGCATGGCCGTGTGAATCGGGGGTAGGGCCATGTTCTAGATGATCAATGAGGCACGGCCGTGTAATATCCCGGGTTAGGGGCTATTTTATTGTTGCATGATATTGCATGTGTTGGTGTGCTGTGTTGCTGTTTGTGTAGTGTCGGGGCTTAATTGTAGGCTAGGAGTGTGCCTGAGTAGGTAGGAAAATTTTAGTTTTTGGGCTTAGGTGAGAGGAGCTGAAAGAACTGGGGTTTAAGGATTTTATTTGTTGTTTTACTGCACAAATGAAGAGCTGGCAAAGTGGCAAGGTATGTGCTACTTGGGAGCTAGGTGTGGCGTCATCTACATAAGGTGGAGGTCTAGAGTTCGAGCTGCGAAATCCCCCATTTTGGCTTTAATTTTGGATGGCATGGAGTAAGAGGTAGAAGGCAAGTGGAATTCTATCATGGACTTGGTGAAACCGTTCAAAAGAAAGGTGGAGAGTGATTGTAGGAGTAAGACTTGGTAAACACATTTGAAATGTGTGGAGTGGAGTGTTTGGGGGGATATGGCCGAATGTTGGGGAGTTGGGGGAGAGGGTGGCCGGTTTTGGGAAGTGGGGAGTGAGAGTGCCGTTTTTCTTTTGGAATGTTGTGCATATTCGGCTTCTTGGGTGTCAAAGAAAAGGGGTTTTCTTTTTGGCTTTTGTGTATCGAGTTACAAGGGAATTTCTCTCATTTTTGTTCTTCATCTTTTGAAACCGAAAGACTAAGTTTCAAAGGCTGCCGAAAGTTGCATTGTTGTCTCTTAGAATACTTGATAGCCGAATATCCCTTCCCAATTCTTCCCCTTTTCTTTCAGTGAGGTAAACCGAAACTTCTATCCTCTCTGGTCATATTCATTTTCTTCTTCTTTGCTTAAAAACACTATAGCCGAAACTTTATGTTCCAAGCACTTTCTCCATTCCTTTCTTCTTAAACCGAAAGCATCTACCCTTGTGCACTTTTCCTTTTCTTCTCTGAACCTTGGCCGTTTCTTTTCTTCTTGAGCATACCTTTCTTTTACTTCATTTTTTAAGATATTAGCCGAACCCTCCCTTGGTGATTGCCGAAATTTCCTTCTAGCTTGTGTTTTCATTTTGGCCGAATCTCTCCTCTCCCTTGTAGCTCTCTTGGCCGAATATTAGTGAAGGGTGATCTTGGGTGGTTGTTCGATCAGTGGTGGGGTAAGTTCTTGGCTGAAGGGTCATTCTTTTTCTTTCTTTCTTAATCAAATGTGAGTTGATTAAGGGCCGTTTTCAACATTGGTGGAGGGGTACTAATCTCTTGTGTTTAATCGACTCTTGTTATAGGACATCTGGATTTTGGAGGCAAGCAAGAGGAGCCTTCTTTCTCTGTTAAGCAATCGGTAGGTATTGGTAAGGGCTAGTTCTATTAGTTAATTCTTTTCATTCCGTTAAGGCAAGTTGTTAAAGGTGTGATGGTTGTTGTTTTAGGAGGTGGTCGATATCAGAGGAACCATTAATTGATTCGGATATTGGTTGGAAACCAAACCATTCACAAGGTAAAGAGTTAGCATTAACTCCTGTTGGTTTGTTAGTATTGGCCGAATGGTCTAGATGTCTAACCCCTATGTTGGCCGATTGTTATAGGAGCCTGATAATCGAGGAGCCTTAGATAGTTTCGTTGGGATCTTTAGACTCGTATTTACCAGGTGTGTAAACTAACACACTTCTATTTAGTAATGTGATTGATAACCTGTGTGATAATTAATGAAGCAGTAATGATTGATATGATACCCTATTGGGTATGATCTTGGACTCGGGTAAGTCAGTACTACTATTATAAGTTTACTGATGATCTATATGATACCATGATTATGGATGTATGATATGGGATATGATGTTAAACATATTAGCATGATATGTATGATTTGTATGATATGCATGATACATGAGTCGGTATGAGGATGGGTGATATGAGTGGAGGGGGCAGTGATATTTTGTGCTGACGAGCACCAGTGTTTTGGTAACACACTTTGTGACTTTGGGTCACCAGAGGTTTGGCACCTCCAGAGGTTTGGCACCTCATTGCGACTCGTCCCTGTGGTTTGACACCACCGTGGGTTGGCCCCACATGAGATATGGGATCGTCTGCTAGTGATTTGGTATCACACGATGGGTTGGCCCCATCACTCGATTATTGTGACTACGGTCACCAGTGGTTTGGTACCACATTTGTGTCTTTGGGACACCAGAGGTTGGGCACCTCATTGCGACTCGTCCCTGTGGTTTGACACCACCGTGGGTTGGCCCCACTTGAGATATGGGATCGTCTGCTAGTGATTTGGTATCACACGATGGGTTGGCCCCATCAATTGATTTGTGACTTCGGTCACCAGTGATTTGGTATCACAATCGTGTCTTTGGGACACCAGTGGTTTGGCACCACATTGACGGATATTGTGTCTTTGGGACACCAGTGTTTTGGTAACACATTGTGACTATATGTCACCAGTGGTTTGGCACCACCAGTGGTTTGGTACCACACGGGGTAGAAAAGGCGATACGGATGGTTAGGATCGGGTTGCATTAATTATGTTGCTATGTAAGATGTGTGTTAGCATGTTGTTTTACCGGGAGCGGGATTTACGCACTGAGTCATTCGACTCACCCTCTCCTTTGACATTTCAGGTGACTCGTAGACGCGGACATGGAGCCGGGATGGACTCGGGGTACTCATGCCATGTTTAATAAAGTTTTACTCAGACTCTAACATTTGGGTACTTTAGTTTAATTACTTTTATTTGGGTTTTATTTTGGATTGTAAAAGGCCTTTAAATTATGTTTTATGATGTTTATGCTTTAAGATAGATTTTTAACATGCTTTAACAAAATAATTGGATATGAATTTTACTAAAACTTGGAAAGACCACGTTTTCAAAACTATAACGCAATGTGTTTTAAACCATACCATCGAGTATTTCATTATGACTTTGCATTAGAAACTCAATTGATTTTCAAATCAAAACTCGATTTTCTACCCAGTTAAAATGTCTTAAGTAACACTAAGAAATTTCTTGAATAATGAAATGAAATAAACTCGTTTTAACCACACACTTTGGATAAGTTTTCAAAATTTCCGGGTTTACAAATCCACCACCTGATTTCAAACAAGTCTACACAAATTTTCTTCAGATGCACTACGTTATCACCCAGCTTTTAAAAAGAAATTCTAACCTCTCAAATACATATTTCCCCGTAACATACCAGATTCGGACGTGGTGTTTTGTCCGGGTTTGGGGTGTTACAGGCCGTGTGAGCGTAAGTCCAGGCCGTGTCAATTTTGTGATATAGCCCATTTACTTTGTTTTGGGCCCGTTTTATGTTCTTTTCATCCTCGGGTGCTTTCCTGGGTATAAGACATGAAAAGAAAGGATTAAGAGCACCTTTTTATATGAATCAAGGGATAAATCATCCGAAAGTAAGCTAAATGTGGGATTAAAATATGTTACTATTACGGTTTATCAAATACCCCCACACTTAAGCTTTTGCTTGTCCTCAAGCAAAATTCTCATCTTACAATTAAAACGAACTTTCCATAAATCATAATTCCTATAAACAATGCCTTATCATAATTCATAGATAATTTATACATGGATAATTTAACTCAAAGAGTCCTATAGATTCAATCAAGATAAGTCATACATTTGTATCACAAAAAAGTAGGTGTCTCCCCTTATCTGAATAATTACCTTTTAATTCAAAACCGAGAAGGAATGATATCCTCACAAAAGATTCACTCAAATCACTCTAAGTGTTTAAGGTTCAATAAAAGAGCACTCATAAGTCGAACCTGAAAAGTTAGTCCCATAGGCTTGCCTGAAAATCAAATCTCCACCACTATAAAATGAGATGATAAACAGATCAATAGGTCTTTAACAGGGTTGTAACGGGGCTAGGGTTAAAGGTGTGGATAAAGGCTAAAATTAGAAGGTTAGAATCGAGATTGATTTGACAAGTACCTACCTAGAAAATACTGAGAAAATATCAACTGAAAAGTAATAATCCTACTAACACGAGCTTTTCTTTCGAAAAATAGACTTTAACTGTATAAGCTCACCACTAATACTGAATATACTTCGGGTTTTTTTAGAACAAATCAAGTGATAAAAGATAAACTCAACTAATGAAATAATATAATTAGATAACTAATCAAATCATATCTCGATATAAGGGTAGTCAAAAGGAATGGTGATAACAAATACAAAGGGTTTTGGATTATTTGTAGGTGAGTCAGTAAAAAGGGTTGTTAGGATTAACAGGGTTCACTAGGGGTTAATTGTGAAGGTAGGCTTTTTAGTGGAGTCAGTGGGTGAAAACCTAGGTGCCTTTATCATCTCAGTGTTTCAAATCATAGATGTGGTCTCGACATGTATAATCGAGGCAAGTTCTAGAATAACAGTTCAATGTTGACACACTCATAAATTGAGCACAAAAAATAAGGTATGCTCTATAAGGCTCAAAATCTCACAAAAATTATGGGTGTTTTTGACATCATCCTCGTAAATTTCAAATTTTAAAGTAATATTCAAATTCAGGTTAACAACCTAAAAATTTTAATTCTGAAAAAGAGACTTATCATGCTTGATTCTCTAGTATCTTAAAATTTTAATCATCAATGCACAATTATCAATGATTTATTCAAGAACATATCAATAAAAATCATAAATCATAAGAAATTTCATCCTAATTAGTAATATAAGGAAGTTACTTAAGAACTAGATATAATTTAAGGATTTGAGAATAATGAAAAAAGTTAGGCACTTTTATCCTCAAGTTTACCCCCCCGGCGCACTTAAGATGTACATTGACCTCAATGTACAAAGATAGATAATAACAATTAATATATTAAAAGAGAGGGAGAAAGAGTGACACTTCCTGAATTATGGATGATTTCCTTGAATTGGCAACGGTGGTGGTTACAGATGACTTAGTGAACTACTCCTAGTGATTCGTTCGTTTATATGGAGTGTACGATTGAAACTTTGAAGTCATCAGTTAGAAATCTCAGAGGCGTCATAAATATATGTTAGGAATACTCGAAGGTTAGATGCGAATGATAATTATGATAAAAGTTTGCAATGTATAAAGAAAAAGTTCAAACTAAGACAAATTAAAATAAATGGAAAATAGAAAAAAATAAAAGTAAAAGCTTAAAATAAGAAAAGAAAAACTAGATAAATAAAAGGACTCAGAGCTCCTCATCATCGGTCGGGTCCTGTGGTGATGTCGGCGATGAGATATGGAAGTGATGGCATATCTGCTGGAGGGTGGCCTCTATCCCATCAAAACGTCGAGCAGTGTCAGTGGACTGCTGGGTACAGTACTGCTCGAACTGAGTGAGGCGTACAGAGATATCTGACCATGAAGCTGCTGAATGGGATGGTCGCTGGCCCGGGTCTGGTGCCTCCTGTGATGGTGGTGGGACATCGTTAGTAATGTCCTCGGGCTCCTCCTCGTTTGTGGGGCTGGTTAATCGGTACTGAGGAGGGTCGATCCCACGACGATATTTAATCATCCTCATATGTAGCATCGTCTGGATGCCCTGAGGTACCATCTGGCCCATCAATGTGAGTGAAGAGGTTTGTGCGTCAGTGTTGAGAAGACCAAAGTGTCAAGCCAATCGTGTGATGTACGGCCCCATTGATAAAATCCCCTTCTGGTGTGGCTCTATCTGGTGCTGAATTGCACTGGCTATGAAGTATTCGAGGTAAAAAACGTGCCCATTCACCATGCACGATAAGTAGTAGACGTCGTGCGTATTCACCACGCCAGTTCTCTCCCGTCGACCCGTAATAGTGTGAGCGAGAATGGCATGAATGTACCTCAGATATGGGGGAAGGGATGTCGCCTTGGAGCGACTGGGGTCGTAGATGCCTGTGGTGGTGGCTAAGCTGCACCAACAGCTGATGGGAGTGCAGTGGAACTGGTGGTTTAGTTGGGAGAGTGTATTTTCTTCTATAAACTGATCTGTATAGAGTCCAAGTGCCGTGCCGAATTACGGGACGCTTAATCGACGTACCGTGCCCCCTAACCTGAATTGAACTGTGTCCGAGTCATCATATCCTGCCATCACCGTCTGCAGGGTGAAAGTGGTGCAAAACTCGAGGGTGAGTTCTAAATATGTGGGCTCGATGATGGAGAAGAATTGTTCCCACGGGTCGGTCGATAGGAGTGCTCGAGTGTCGGTTGCTAGCCCAACCTGTTCCACGGTGTCCCAGTCAATGTACCTTCCGGTGCCGAGAGGTCTTTCCCGGAATGCCTTGTATCGTTCTTCCTGGGCTTCCTGAGAGAATTAGAGGAAGCAGTGTCGTATTTCAGAAGAGGCACTGGCTGAGGACTAGCCGGGTCCATTTCTTTTCTTAGTTGGGGCAGCCATGGTTCGTTTTCCTCGCGATGATGACATTGTACCTAGAAATAAATAATATTCAAGTAATGTTTGTACCAATTTGTCATCTAGACTCGAGACATTTAAAGGCTAAATATGATTTTTCTAACTATGATAAACCAATTCTCTAACTATCTAAAGTAAAACTTTCTCCATAACAATTAAAATGGGTTTGCAAGAAATTAAATAAGATTCATAGGCGTAAAGTAAACTTGATACCATGAAAGATTAAAACAAGTTCTAAAATCTCAATGGATGATTCTAAAAGAAAATACTAAAAAATTAACAATAATTTATTGTAAACAAAATAAAATACTATGAAATTTATCAAAAAATTAGTGAAAGAAAATGGAGTAATGAAGGGAACCAGGAGTTGTGATGGTGAGAGTCGACGGAACACGGGCTGAACACGGTAGTGGTGCAATTTTCTTTGGGGTGCACAGTGGTGTCAAGGGTGTGTTCTTTCTGCAGCACGGTGGTGGCGAGGGCGTGGGCGATGTTTTAGTGTGATTTTTGGATAGAAGGGAAGATTGAGGGGTTTTAGGGATGGTGGGGAGTATAGGTGTGGCCGGATTTGGGAGAAAAGATGCTGAGAAATCAGTTTTAGGGTTGATTTAGGGAAGATGAGCGATTAAGTTGCTTAAATAGGGGTGAGAGCACGGGTAGGGGCCACACCCGTGCTCAATTTTAGTGCACCCGTGTTTTTCGTGATTTTAAATTTTAGGCGCGTTCAGGTGCTTGGCCACGGCCGTGGGTATAGTGGCACGCCCGTGTCTTTCTTCACACGGTCATTTAGAACGGGCGTGTGCCTCCCGTGTTTGATAAGTCAGAATATAGACACGGTTAGAGGGCACGGGCGTGTTCTGCCCGTGTTTGGCAAGTCAGTAACTTTGCACGGGAAGTCGGCACGGGCCTGGACTATTATCGCAGCCCGTGTTAGGAAAAGAAATTTTTTCTCTGTCGTGCACGGCTACTGGCATGCCCATGGTTCATCCCCTGGTTTCCACATGGCCACGGACATGGCCTGTAACACCCCAAACCCGGTCTACACGCCATGACCGAATCTGGCATGCCACAGAGGAAAACGTTTTGAAGAAAATCGAGTTAACAATTAAATTTTTGTGAAAAACTCTTTGTTGTTCCATGTTTGTAGAAATCAGGTGTATAATAAGTTAAAAACTGATAATTTACTTTGAAATTCTGTAAATAAATCTTTAAAACATAGTTGCAAATCCATAGATTAGAAAACCTTTTATAATTTTAAAAGAAACCAAAGCGATTAGTTTGAAAACCGTTCCTAATTGAAATTTGGAAACTTGAGTTTTGGAAAATAGTATGAGTTATCGAAAACACTTAAGTTGTTAAGTATTATCAAATGATTTATATTACCCGATGGTAACGTTTTGAAGCGTTTTGTAGTTTAGAAAACTTTGTGCTCAAATTATTATATCAACCATGTATTTTATAAGCCATATTTAAAATATCAAGTCCAAAGCATATAAATAATCCAAAAACATAATTAAAAAGGCCTTATTACAAATCCAAATAAAGATGTAAACCAAATTAAGATAAAATAAAGTACCCAAATCGAAGTTCTTATAAAACCAAATTTTTATTGCATGGCCTCCTCGAGTTCATCCGGCTCCTCATCCGCGATCTACGAACCACCTGAAAAGATAAGGGAGAAGGTGAGTCACCAAGACTCAGTGCATAAATCCTTCCCCCGGTTAATGCAACATTCTTACACAATTCATAACCAAGCAATATATATATAATGCACCCAACCTAGCCATCCATAACTCCTTTTCTACCCCGTGTGGTACCAAACCACTGGTGGTGCCAAACCACTGGTGACCCAGAGTCACGATATCCAATAATGTGATGCCAAATCACTGGTGACCCAAAGTCACGAATAATCAAGTTGTGGGGCCAACCCACGTGTGATACCAAATCACTGGCGACGATCCCAATACATCAAATGTGGGGCCAACCCACGGTGGTGCTAAACCACTAGGACGAGTCGCTATGAGGTGCCAAACCTCTGGTGTCCCAAAGACACGAAATATCAACGATCCAAGTGCGGGGCCAACCCACGTGTGATACCAAATCACTGGCGACGATCCCGATATATCAACTGTGGGGCCAACCCACTGTGGTGCTAAGCCACTGGGACAAGTCGCTATGAGGTGCCAAACCTCTGGTGACCCAAAGTCACAAATAATCTGTGGTACCAAACCACTGGAGGTGCCAAACCTCTGGTGTCCCAAAGACACGGATATCAAATCCTTCCCCCTCCTATCATATCACCCATAACCATGCAATTATTATACAAATCATGCCATCATGCTCTAATATGAACATATAACAAATATATCGTAGATCATGATATTAAACAACATATATAACATCATATCGAAACGGACTTACCCGAATCCTTGCTCATAACCATCAAAGTATCATATCAAGATCTCACAGTTTTCGGCTTTAATAACATGATTAGTATATTTATGTATATATATTACCGAGTTATAAAGTTTGTAAGATACACACCTGTCACTAACGCAAGCACTAAATCCCGAAGACCCGATCTACAGCACTCGATCTCCTTGTCCTACATTCGGCCAAACCACAAAACTATAAGCAAGGCCATTCGGCCACACCAACACATCCCGAAGGGTTATCGTACGAAATACTAAATCTTACCTATTAACTTACCCAAAACGATTGTCAGAGAATTAAGACTTGAGTCGATTACTTCCAAAATCCCGAGGAGTCCCCTTCCAAAACCGATTGAAGAAAACCAAATGAAGACCTACCCTTATTGATATTCGGCCAAGACAAATCAAAAAGAGAATGGGAAGTTTCGGCAATATGGTTAAATGGTGAAGGGAATTTCGGCTATGGTTGATTTGTAATAACAAAAAGGATTCGGCTAGAGTGGAGAAAGAGAAAGGAAAAGGAAGAAAAAGAAAGAAATTGCAATGGGAGAGGGATGTTTTCGGTTTTGAGCAAAAGTGGAAGAAAGAAAAAGAGAAATGGGGAGAAGGAAGATTCGGCCAACCACTAAAGATGAAGAAAGAGATTTAGGGAAAAGGGTTGGTTTTAGGCTACAAAGAAAATAAAATATGAGAGAGACTCAAATGAATATTCGGCCAAATGCCTAAGAGAAAAATTCGGCAAACCACAATGCTCTTTTCGGCTTTGACACAAAACAAGAAAACAATGCCAAAACTAAAACAAAATTGTACCTAATGCCCAAGACACAATCGGCTAAGGAGGAAGATTTTGGGGAGGAAAAGAAAAAAATGCAAAAGATGCACAAAATGCAAGAATTGACCAACTAATCCCCCCCAAACATCCTATCAACATTCGGCCACCCCCCTAGACACCCATGCCGTCCACATTCATGGACTAATGACCATAGAAGAGTTTCCAAAACACTCTCCAACATTCAAGCCTTTTGTCCCCTCATCCTTCCTTAATTCTTAAGATTCTTATCCCAAAATACAAGCTTTCCTAAATTATTATTCAACTTACCATAAAACTTAAAGTCCAACCTACCATATGAATAGTTTGACCAACACTTAATGTAAGGTGCATAAAAATAAAGTCTTCCAATTGCAATCCATGCAACTCGAACCACTTCCCTCAAGCAACCATCCATGTGCCATAACCACCTTGCCACTAACTCCTCATGTGCTAGAATTAGACACTTAAATTAACTTAAGTGTCAGGATCACCTAATCCACTTCACTAATTTCTTCAAACTAAAAAAAATTATTCTAGCTTAGCTAATAATTCCAAACCTTCACAAAACTATACTAAGCACACAATAAAAATCATACTTGAACTAACACAAATAACAAGATGATTCTCAAATTTTATTTTTTTCCTAAAGCCCAAGGTCCAATTGGCCCAATCCTACTAGGCCCAATTTCGGGATGTTACATGGCCATGTGCAAGTCCATGTGGTTTAAAACCCGCGCTTTATTAGAGTAATTAGAATGGAGTTAGATGCTAAAAAATTGAAATATTAGTGAATTAGTGCTCGGGTTACCTCTCGAGAAGCGCTCGTTTAAAGTCTTAAGCTAGACTTACCCTGTTTTCATTTCTAAAAGAAGGTTCACGGAGCTGAAGCTCCTCTCTCATATCCCTAAAATCTTCACCATTATAAATTTTGAGTCTATGGCCATTTACCTTGAATGTGCCTTTAGTGGGATGAGTTACCTCGATTGTGCCATAAAGAAAGATTGTTTTGATCATGAATGGGCCTGACCATCTTGATTTCAGCTTCCCAGGAAATAGTTTAACCCTTGAGTTGTAAAGCAGGACCAAGTCCCTTACTTCGAATTGTTTTGATTGCTTTAGACGAGCATCATGGCGTCGCTTCGTTACCTCCTTGTATAGTTTCGAGTTCTCGTAGGCCTCAGCTCTCCATTCTTCTAGCTCGTTTATTTGCATCATTCTTTTCCTTCCTGCAGCTTTAAGATCGAAATTTAAAAATTTTATATCCCAAAAAGCTTTGTGTTCTAACTCGAATGGTAGATGATAGCTTTTCTAGTATACGAGTTTGTAAGGGGATGTCCCTAGAGAGGTTTTAAATGTTGTTCTATATGCCCATAAGGAATCATCTACTTTTATTGCCTAATCTTTTCTGTTTGATTCAACCATTTTTTCTAGGATGCGTTTAAGTTCTCGGTTTGCTACTTCAACTTGCCCACTGGTTTGAGGGTGATATGGGGTAACTATCCTGTGGTGTACTCCATATTTTTTTAAGACTTTGTCGAATTGAGTATTACAGAAATGAGTGCCCCTATCGCTAATGATAGCTCTAGGTGTTCCAAATTGAGAGAACAGTTTCTTGAGAAACTTAACTACTACCCTAGCATCATTGGTAGGTAAAGCTTCAGCTTCCACCCATTTTGACTTGTAATCAACTGCCACTAGGATGTATTGATTTCCAAAAGAACTAGGGAATGGTCCCATAAAATCAATACCCCATACATCAAATATTTCACATGATAACATATATGTTTGAGGCATTTCATCACATTTAGAAATATTACCTGTTCTTTGGCATTTATCACATGAAGCGACATACCTGTTGGCATATTTGAATAGAGTGGGCCAATAAAAACCTGATTCGAGTATTTTATGTGCTGTCTTAATGCCACTATAGTGTCCTCCTGAAGGTCCTGAATGGCAACGTCCCAGTATTTTGCTTGCTTCTGCCTCTGTAACTGATCGCTGAAATCAGAGCTTTAAAATTTATAAAACGAATGATCAAACCTGGAAACTAACTCTGACAACGATTAAAGGCAAGTGTACCTATCGAATAGTAGTATAGCTTAGGCAAGACCAGATTGTCAAACCCAAAGGAACTAAAAGTACTAATACAAACTTTCTTTTTATTATTTAGCCTAAAATAATAGTGAAGTTGCTTTAATCTAATTTAACAACTACTAAGCTAAAGATGCAAAAACAAAAAGAACGAATTGGAAAATGACTTGAAGAAAAACTCAGTTGATTACGACGATACCCTCAGGAAGAATCCACCTAGACTTCACTTGTTATTTAACACTGAACCATATGATTTATTCACTTAGTTTGATCCGTAGGACTCCCTAACGTATATTAAACCCTCTCTTAAGGCGAATAACGTCTAACCCTAGGTTAATTAGTGGAACTCTCGTTCTCTTATAATAACCCCCTAGAATAGTAGTAAATCGATCAATGGATTCCCATATTAGGTTTCACCCTAATCCGGCAAAATTTCGTAACCCTATCTTTAGGCGTTCGATCAACTCCACTTAATTATGCTAGATCTACTCTTAAGCAAGGTCTATTCCTCCTCCAGCTAAGCAAATAAGATTTGGATTAAGCATGCATAATTAAGAACAAACTAAGTATTTATCATATAATTCATGAAACAATAACACAACTCATCTAGTTTTCATCCCCTTCAGGTATCTGAGGGGTTTAGTTCATAACAAATAAATAAAACATCTCAAGAGAAAAGATAAAACAAAACATAACAAATCCCTAAAACTCCCTGAAGGAATTGAAGGAGAAATCCGCCGTCTTGAGTAGAATTTCGGCTTCTTGGGATGGATCAACTGGCTAACTTCGAGTAATTCCCTCAATTTTGACTTTTCCAGCTTGGCTTCTAGGCCTAGCTCCACGCCTTTTCAAAGGTTGTACTTAAGGGGTATTTATATGGTCTTGGAATGCGATTCCTTTTCCCTAAGTATCCTTTTCCGACTGAAATTGTCTAAGTCCACGACAGGGGCACGGCCATGTCATACGCCCGTGTGACTCATCTTCAGGCCGTGTTTGGATTTCTAAGTTGAGGCACGGCTGTGTAAATCGGGGTGAGGCCATGTTCTAGATGCTCGTCAAGGTACGGCCGTGTGCTCTTTGGGCCAGGCCGTGTGGATTTCGTGATATGGCCCATTTACTCCATTTTGGGCCCGTTTTACATTCTTTTCATCCTCGGCTGCTTTCCTTGGTATAAGACACGAAAAGAAAGAATTAAGAGCACCTTTTTACATAAATTGATTGATAAATCGTCCAAAAACATATTAAATGTGGGTCTAAAATATGTTATAATTACGGTTTATCAAATACCCCCACACTTAAGCTTTTGCTTGTCCTCAAGCAAAATTATCAACATACAATTAAAACGAACTTTCCATAATTCACGATTCCTATCCACAATGCCTCATCATAATTCACAGATAATTTATACATGGATAATTCAATTCAAAGAGTCCTAAAGATTCAAACAATGATAAGTCAATTATTTGTAGTTAGAAAACGTAGGTGTTTCCCCTTATCTGAAATATTACCTTTGTTTCGAAATCGACAAGAGTTGACATCCTCACTAAAGATTCACTCAAATCACTCCAAGTGTTTAAGGGTTAGGAAAAGAAGCACTCATGCGTCGAACCTGAAAAGTTAATCCCATAGGCTTGCCTGAAAATCAACTCTCCACCACTATAAAATGAGATGATAAATAGATCAAAAGGTCTTTGTTAGGGTTGTAATGAGGCTAGGGTTAATGTGTGGATAAAGGTTGAAATTAGAAGGTTAGAATAAAGATTGAATTGACAAGTACCTTACCTAATGAATAATGAAATAATATTTACATCAACTGAAAATAATAATCCTAATAATACGAGCTTTTCTTTCGGAAAATAAGCTTTAACTCTATAAGCTCAACACTAATACTGGATGTACTTCGATTTTTTTTTAAGAACAAACTAATAATAATGCTGGATGAATTCTACTCATACTCTGATTTAATTCGGTAACTAATCAAATCATATCTCGATTAAGGGGTAGTTAAAAAGGAATGGTGATAACAAATACAAAGGGGTTTTTGGTTTATTAATGGGTGAGTCAATAAAAAGGATTGTTAGGATCAACGGGGTTCACTAGGGGTTAATTTATGAAGGTAGGCTTTTTAGTGGAGTGAGTGGGTTAAATCCTAAGTGCCTTTATCATCTCTGTATATCAAATCATAGATGTGGTCTCGACATGCAAAATCAAGGCAAGTTCTAGAATAACAGATCAATGTTGACAAGCTCATAATAAAAAGTGAGCACGAAAAAGAATATATGCTCTATACGGCTCAAAATCTTACAAAAATTATGGGTCTTTTGACATCAATCTCATAAATTTCAAATTTCAAAGCAATATTCAAATTTAGGTTAACAACCTAGCAAAAAAAGTAGACTTATCATGCTTGATTCTCTAGTACCTTAAAATGTAATCATCAATGCACAATTATCAATGACTTACTCAAAAACATGTCAATAAAAACCATAAATCATTACAAATTTCATCCTAATTAGTAATATGAGAAATTTACTTAAAAACAAGGTTAAATTCAGGGTTTTGATAATAATGAAAAAAGTTTGGCACTTTTACCCCTCCACACTTAAGATGTACATTGCCCTCAATGACAAAGATAGATATAACTTTTATGGGATAAATAAAAGAGAAGGGGAAATAATACTCCCTGAATTTTGGATGGTGTCTCTGGAGGATGGTAGAGGTCGTGGGTGGTGCCGTCTTGTTGGTGGGGCGGTTGCTAACGAGCTCTATGCTAGATGAAGAAATTGGAGAGCTCGTAGGGGATTAGCCATGGTTTATTACAACATAATTAAAATAAACAAATTATAAATATAAAGAAAAACAAGCTAAAGGGAAGGAGACTAAGAAACTAAAATAAGTTAAACTAAACTAAGCATAAGATTGTCAAAGAGAAGGAAATTGAAGCAAAAGAGGAAAGAAAAATAAAAACTAATTGGTCTCAAAGACCCTTAGCTTGGTGTTGAGATAAAGCTGCCGGCATGAACTCGTGTTGATCGTTCTTCTTCAAGAAGACTATTGTTGGCCTTTTTTGCTTCTTTGACAAGATGTGGGATGGCTCAAGGATCTAGAGTTTTGATATATGGAGTGAAAAGTCTGAGAGGGAGAAGGTGGAAAAGAAGAAAAGAAAGAAATTGGATGGGGAGAAGGGAAAGGGCTGTGGGGTTTAAATAGAAATTCAGCTCTGTGCGTGCTGTGTCACCATGCCCGTTCTTCAGTCCGCCACACCCATGGTGTGCAAGTCAGTAGCTTCACACGGTCTAGGGGCACGGGAGTGTTCTTCCCGTGTTGTGCAAGTTAGTAGCTTCACACTGCTTCAAGGCACAGGCGTGCCACTTTTACGGAGCCCGTGGGGTAGTGGTTGGATCCGTGACTTCGAAGAGTGGTTGGGACTGATTCGCACGGCTTCTGCAAAGTCAATATGGAGATTCTGGTGGCCCGCACAGTCACGGACACGGCCGTGTGTTAGACCGTGTGACCTTGAAATTCTGCACTTTTGGTCAGAAAAGAAAGAAGGGAAATAAATAAACTGAATAAAATTGAAAGAGAATAATGTTAGTGCTCGGGTTGCCTCCCGAGAAGTGCTCGTTTATAGTCTTTAGCTAGACTGTTCCTCATAATTGTAAAAGTCAGGGTCGTTTAAAGGTTTGAATATCTTCCCTCATGCTTACAGTTCTATTTTCTTGATAAAGTTTAAGTCAAGAAGCGTTTACCTAAGAAGTTCTGAATATTGGATTGCTCACCTCGACTATTCCGTGTAGGAAGATATCGTGTACCTTAAAAGAAGTTTCTCCCTTTGTTTTCAGATCTGCTATGACGATGGGAGGACTCGTGTAGTCTAACAGTACCTGATCCCCTATTTTGAAGTGATTTGATGTTCCTATGATCTTTTCTGGTGGTTCCTCGAGTTTTACTTCGTGTGGTCTTAGTTCTTCTTTAATGTGTGTCTTCTGCTCTTCTAATTTGTTGACCTTAAGGCTTTGTTCCTTATGTAATTTCTCTTTGTCGATTTGGGGTTTTCGCTCAGGGTTATATCCTTGTGGTGTTTCCTACGATGAAAGTTGCACAAATTGATTATCAAATGAATTTTCTTTCTTACCTTCATCGATTGTTGTCTTGGCCGTATCAAGGGCTTGAAGACTGATTGATTCGTCACCTACACAAAGTATGAGTTCACCTATGGCAACATCAATTTTTGTCTTGGCAGTTGCTAGGAATGGTCTTTCTAAAATTAAGGGGATTGAATTACCCTCATCCATGTCTAAAACAACAAAATCTACTGGGAAGAAAAATTTATCGATTTTGACCAAAACATCTTCGATAATGCCCCTAGGAATTCTAACAGTTTTATCAGCTAATTGAATGCTCATCCTAGTTTGTTTGGGCTTTCCTAGACTTAGTCGTTTAAAAAATGTATAAGGCATGACATTGATGCTTGCCCCTAGATCAGCTAACGCATTATCAATAGTTAAACTACCAATTAAGCATGGAATTGTAAAAATCCCTGGATCTTGTAGCTTTCGTGGTAGTTTATTCTGTAGCATTGCTGAACATGCTGCATTTAATTCCACATGGTGCTCTTCATCTATTTTGCATTTGTTTGTCAATAGCTGCCTTAAAAATTTCCTCGAGTCTAGCATTTGAAAAAGATCTTCGAGAAGAGGTAAGTTAATATGTAATTTCTTTAAAAGTTTAAGAAACTTACCGAACTGTTCCTCTGAATCATCTCTTTTTATTGCTTCGAGATATGGTATGCGAGGTTGGCACTCTTTGATTACCGGTTTTGGTTTTTCTTGTGTTGCCTCTATTTTACCTTCGTCTACCTTGTTTTCTGTTATTGGATCAGGTTCATCTAACCCCTTACTATCCTGAGCTATGATGGCTTGAATTTTCTCCTTTAGGTTAATATCGGTGTTACTTGGTAGACGTCCATGCGGTCGTTCTGACATCAGCTTTGCGAGTTGTTCGACTGCATTAGTGACTTCCTTAACAGACTTAGTAATTTCCCCAATTCTACTCTTGTTGCTTTTAATTGTTCTCTCAGTTTCTTGGAAACATTTTTCTGTGTCTGCCGTGAATTTTGTCAGCATCTCCTCTAGGGTTGGTTTCTTCTCTTGTGGATAGAGCTGATTTTGGAAGTTTTGAGGAGATTGCTGCCTTTGATTTCCTTGATTTCCTTGACCTCCCCACGAAAAATTTGGGTGGTTCCTCCAATCTGGATTGTAAGTATTACTATAGGGATTATTATTGGATCTAAAATTATTACCTATGTAATTCATCTGTTCGCCCTCTGCTTTCGGTTGGTAGGGTGGGTACTCAAGATTCACCACGGTTCCACTTGCGTCGCATTGCATGACTGGGTGTACCTGCGAAGAACACAAACTATCAATCTTTTTATTCTTCATCTCTATCTGTGTTGATAGTGTGGTTATTGCATCGAGGTTGTAAACTCCGACTGATTTTGTCGGTTTCGTCCTTGTAACTTGCCACTGATAATTATTCAGCAACATCTCCTCAATGAACTCGTAGGTTGCTTCAGGAGTCTTGTTATTTAGAGTTCCTCCGGTGGCTGAATCAATTAGTTGCCTCATGGAAGGGTTTACACCATTGTAGAAAGTTTGGACTTGTAGCCCCAAGGGTAGACCATGGTGTGGACACCTTCTCAAGAGATCTTTGTATCTCTCCCATGCGTCGTATAATATTTCTAAATCCATCTGCACAAAAGAAGAGATATCATTCCATAATTTAGCCGTTTTGGCCGGTGGAAAATATTTCAATAAAAACTTTTCGATCATTTGTTCCCATGTAGTGATTGACCCTCGTGGTAATGAGTTTAACCACTGCTTGGCTTTATTCCTTAATGAAAAAAGGGAATAACCGAAGACGTATGGCATCATCAGAAACGCCATTTATTTTGAAGATATCACAGAACTCTAAAAAATTAGCTATATGTGTATTTGGATCTTCGTCCTGCAAACCATGAAATTGAACAAATTGTTGAATCATTTGTATTGTGTTAGGCTTTAATTCAAAATTGTTAGCAGCTATAGTAGGCCTAACAATACTCGATTCTACTCCTAATAAATGCGATTTAGCATAATCAAACATTGTACGCGGAACATTATGTTCCCCCATGTCTCGGGGTGGTGGATTGTTCTCGTCCATCCCTTCAGTAAGATTGGATTCTCGCTCTTCTTCTGTGTAATTTAGGGCTCGCCTGATTTCTCTGTGATTCTTGCGAGCGATAGCTTCAATTTCACTATCGAATACCAAAGGTCCTCTCCGGTTCCTTCTAGTCATAAACTAGAGGTACCTGCTAGGAAAAGAAAGAAAATTCAGCAAAAATTAAAATTTAACCTAAAAAACTAAAATTGAGAAGAATAAAATAAAAAATAATGGCTAAAGTAATAAAAATAGAGCGTTCTTAATATTTTAGATCCCCGGCAACGGCGCCAAAAACTTGATCGCTGAAATCAGAGCTTTAAAATTTATAAAACGAATGATCAAACCTGGAAACTAACTTTGACAACGATTAAAGGCAAGTGTACCTGTTGAACAGTAGTATAGCTTAGGCAAGACCGGATTGTCGAACCCAAAGGAACTAAAAGTACTAATACTAACTTTTTTTTATTATTTAGCCTAAAATAATAGTGAAGTTGCTTTAATCTAATTTAACGACTACTAAGCTAAAGACGCAAAAACAAAAAGAACGAATTGGAAAATGACTTGAAGAAAAACTCAGTTGATCACGATGATACCTCAAGAAGAATTCACCTAGACTTCACTTGTTATTTAACACTGAACCTGTAACACCCCTTACCCGTATACTACGCTAGAACCGGGTACGAGGCATTACCAGACTTAACAATACATTCTACCAAATCCCGAGGCACAAAATTTCACTTATAATTTAAACTTTAACAAACACATGCATACACAAGCATTATAACTCCATGACCAATATGAGCCACAACTCGTGGCTAAATACAGAATAATCCTTATTACTGTTATGAAGCAACACGTTTAATCAAATTAATTAACACATATACAAAATGACTTAGTCAAGCCCCTATACATGCCATAACTTAAATCATTTATAAATAAAGATACCCATAGATAGCTTGATAGTGTGAAGCAATCTCCGACGACCTTCAGCCCGAGCTTGTTTAATAGGACTCTGAAACATGGGAAAGAAAAGGGGGTAAGCTTATAAAGCTTAGTAAGTTCACATGTAAAAATAATAAGCATTAGCAATGAATTTAGCTTACTACTAAGCTGTCATAACTTGCATAAATAATGCTAAGTTCTTACTTTTTCAACTTACTCATTTGTATCCTTACCAAAGCCTCAACGAGACAAATCCTCACAACAAGTTCTCTAATTGAGACAATCATTAAATCACATGCTTATTCCTTATTACTCATGTTCACATTAATCTGTCTACTTGAATCGCTGTCACTAAACTATTTATTTCTTGAACTACAGAGCTCCAAATTACAAACCACTAATTTTCCCTGAAGCTAGGCTCACATATCTTCATACCATAAAATTTCTAGAATTTTTGGTCTTGCAATTACTACAGTTTATTCATTAAAATTTCCCCTATTTCACTGTTCGACTATTCTGACCTCTCTTCACTACGAATCAATTATCTCCTTGTACAAAATTCATATGACCTTATTGTTTAGTTTATTTGAAACTAGACTCATTTAGAATTTCATGAATATAAATTATATCACATAATTATTTTTGTACAATTTTTAATGATTTTTCCAAGACAGAATAAGGGATCACATAGTCATTCTAAACCAGTCTCACAAAAATTTAAATATCTCAAATTATACAAATCCTTTGTTTGCTCTATTTCTTTTATATGAAAATAGACTCAATAATATTTAAATCAATATCTCATCCAACTTATAATTCTATTTCTAATATTTTCAGTGATTTTTCAAAATCACGTAACTGCTGCTGTCCAAAATAGTTTTATTTGTAAATTTTTTCTCTGACTCAGTTTAGTTGTATTCATTACTTACCTATAACAATCTTTCTAATTTTCGATTACATATCGAGCATATTGCTCATATGTTACACATGCATATACCTACACTTGTCACTACAAACCACACATAATTTCACTTAATCGATTTTCCCGGTGAACTCATCGGTAACCTTACCAAAGGCTCAGAATACAAAGGGCGCCTTACTTAATAGCTTGCTTACATACCTGCAACATTATCACTTAACACTTGAGTACTCTTTCATAATATAGGCATGTTGCCAATCATGTCATAAAGTGTCACAAGCATAACTGAAAACTCATCACTTACTTAATACTTGATAATCTCAATTACTTACAATCTCAATATTAAATAAGCCTTAAATGCATACCTGTACTCATACATGTACTCTTTCTTCATGTTCTCACCTTGTCATTTCTTTGACTTACTCTTTGTACCACTCGGGAACCGTTTCCTTTTTGAACTTAACATTGCCATGTCTTGACATGGTCTTACATGATATCCTTGCCTTATGAACTCACCAATGCCATGCCTTGGTATGGTCTTACATGGGACCTTTGCCTTATAGTAACTCATCAATGCCATGTCTTGACATGGTCTTACATGATTTCTTGCCTTATAGAACTTATCAATGCCATGCCTTGGCATGGTCTTACATGATATCCTTATCTTACCAAATGCCATGTTCCAAACATGGTCATACATGGTATCCTTGTCTTAGTGACAATGCCACATCTCGATGTGGTCTTATATGGAGTCCTTAATCAATGCCGATGCCATGTCTTGACATGGTCTTATACGGTATCATTGCCTTACCAATGCCATGTCTTGACATGGTCTTACATGGTATCCTTAACCGTCAATTCCTCCTTAAATGCCATGTTATGAACATGGACTTTTTCATCAATTCTTCCTTAATTGCCATGGTATAACCATGGACTTTGAGATATCAATGCCTTGTCAAGTCATAGCTGAAACATACTTGCTCAAATTCTCAAGGTTAGTCGCATAACTCAATAATAACATTACTAATAACAATAATTACATAGTAATAAAATGCTACTCAACTTACATACTTACATTCTAAACCTCATCATATCATCAACTTAACTTATTCTCATCAAACTATGCTAGTCAGTACTTTCTTGTTATCATACAAAGCCATAGTACAAAATATGGTCTAACATATAAATTATACAAGTCCTCTTTCCAATATCGAATTATTATTGAACATTAATCATTATATCTAAAACTCAATAATATAGTATTTATGGCTAAAATATCAATTTATCATCCAAATATGCCTAATTAAATGCTTATTAAACATATGAACTTACCTCGATACCAAAACGGTCATTTTACCAACTTTTTCAATTTTTGATTTTCCTCCTGTTCTAGGTCCAAATCTCATTTTTCGGGGTCTAAGACATCACATTTCACTTATTTAATTAATGCACTACTCAAAAAAGTCCCTAACTCAAACTTTGGCAAAATTACAATTTTGCCCCTAAACTTTTGCATAATTTTGATTTTGCCCCTAGGCTCAAAAATTAAACTTCATCCCTTATTTTTATATTTTATAACACGCTAATAATTTTTCCCTTCTATGGCAACATCAAATTCATGCTCTAACATGCACTTATGTACATTAGGTATTTTTGCCGATTATGTCGTTTTACTCGTTTTCACTTAAAATCGCTTAGTAAAAGTTGTTTAACATAATTCTAAGCTTCATATTCTGCCATAAAACATGAAAATAAATACATTTCACCTATGGGTATTTTTCCAAATATGAACCCTAGGTTAAATTATTGCTAGAATAAGCTAAATCAAGTTACCAGGACTCCAAAAACGTAAAGAACATGAAAAACGGGGCTAGAATGGATTTACCATGAAGCTTGGAAAGCTTGAAACCCCTATCCATGACTTCCCACATGTTTAATTTGGCCTAAGCTTGAAGATGGACAAATTTGGCATTTAAATTTTGTTTTTAATTCATTTAACTCACTAAATTACCAAAATGCCCCTTAAAAAATCTTTTGAAACATACCCATCCATGTCCATTTTTGTCCACCAACTTAACCAATGGCCTAATTATCATTTAAGGACCTCCAATTTAAAATTTCATAACAATTGGACACCTCTAACATGTAGAACTCAACTTTTGCACTTTTTACAATTTAGTCCTTTTGACTAAATTGAGTGCATAAACGTAAAAATTTTCGAATGAGATTTTCACAAAATCATTCCGTTAAATTGTAGACCATAAAAATATAAATAAAATAAATTTCTCAACATCGGATTTATGGTCCCAAAACCACTATTCCGACTAAGCCCAAAATCGGGCTGTTACAACTCTCCCCCCTTTGGGGATTGTCGTCCCGAAAATCTCACCAGTTAATGTATTTAGGTCTAATTTCACAAGTCACTTTGAGCTTCTCATATAGTCTCGGCATCTTCAACATCTTACTTCTTAAATAAATAGATAATTATCACTGTGATAGACATCATAACATTCTATCTTTAACTCGCTGATATATGTATCAAGATCATTTGAAAATGAAAACCAATACACAGGTCTGAGTTGAACTTCCTATCATTCACAATTTGCCAACTTCAATTTCTTCTCAAATCTAGAGAAAGATTAAACTTATAATAGAATTTACTTCAACTATTACTCGTCGAAGCACTTAACTATACTGATGTCGCAATACTCATACAGCTTAAAATCATAGTACCATAACAAGACTAACTTCTCAATTACTTTAGTAGATAATGTCTCGGCTGAAAACAAAACATCTCGATCATCGGAGTAATTTAAACACAAATTTCCATAACAACCAATACAAAAGCACAATCTTTATACCTCTGGTAACTGTACCAAAGTACTCTCGCCATCAAGTCAAAACTTATAATCATCATAAGCATTTTAATAATAAGAAGAAACCATTTTCATCAATGGAACATTTCCTACTGATATCTCATGGCTGATACTTTGAACAATAATTTATTAAGGAAACAAAAATAACAAAATCTCAAAACATAGAGCTACACAGAAAATACTCATAAGTACTAAAAATAATCTTAACAAAAGTCACACAATCTTTCTTTATTTTTTATTGGGTAATAGCTAGTAAAACTGGACGCTAACATCATACGTACCTTATCGTCAACTTTCTTTCTGTGCATGATGCAGAAAACCAAAAAAGATAGAGCAATTTCGATCATAGCTCAAATAGACTACAATGCTTTCATCTACCTGTAAATTTAGCTGACATTCTTATACTATAGGAATTTCATTCGAAATCTTGCAGATATATATACCTCTGAGAGTAAATGGAAACATATAATAGTCGAAAGAGATTGTTGTAATTTCTCAACCATAAACACTGCATTCAGTCATTAATACATCTCGATCATGATTTCACTATCTAATTCTTTCATTACTAATCTGATATTATTCCAATTGCAAACAGAAATAAATTCAGAATAAATTCCAGCAATTACATACTTTAGGCCTCATACCTGGATGAGTTAATTAATTGAGTCTGACCTTTCCTTAACTATAACATTT
Organism: Gossypium australe; assembly: GCA_005393395.2. NCBI lineage: Eukaryota > Viridiplantae > Streptophyta > Magnoliopsida > Malvales > Malvaceae > Gossypium > Gossypium australe. The sequence continues at coordinate 41,207,446 of CM016626.1, read as the reverse complement.
CGGAATCTGAATGATTTTCATATTAATCTGACATCTTTTCTACAACTGTGTTCATTTACTAAACCATTCTCAACTCTGATCATGTTGTCAATTAATCTACAATTCAACTCTTTAGTCTTCCACTTGTAAACCCATTCGGTCTAAATTTCATGAAATTTCTTTATAACATACCTTATTGGAAGGGGGTGAGGTTGTAACGCCTCTGGCTTGCCTCTTGTATACTCATGCATATAACTTAACACTCATCAATATATATATTTTGTTTCAAGTAACTTAACATGCATACTCATTTTACACAACACTATCATCTTATACAAACAAGTGCACTTATACTTCCATTCATAAATCTCGAGTAAAATTACTCATAACATTCACTTAATTTCACAAGTTATACTCATAGCATCATACAAATGCCAATCAAACATGAACACTTATCATAGTATAAACATTCCTTTCATCTCATCTTTCATATTTCAAGAGAAATTCCCATCCACAATTTATTCATCATCACATAAACATCATAAACTACTATTCTTACTTTTTACGAGTTTCAACTCATCATAAACACACTGTCTACACTATCAAATTTAGCTCAGTTGAAGTGTGCATCTGTCTAATAAAACAATTTACATCAGGGTCGGGAGTCGTCACACTATCACAGTTCAATATGGCATGTATGGGGGCTTGACTAAGTCATTTTGTATATGTGTTAATTAATTTGATTAAACATATTGCTTCATAACAGTAATAAAGATTATTCTGTATTTAGCCACGAGTTGTGGCTCATATTGTTCATGGAGTTATAATGCTTGTGTATGCATCTGTTTGTTAAAGTTTAAATTATAAGTGAAATTTTGTGCCTCGGGATTTGGTAGAATGTATTGTTAAGTCTGGTAATGCCTCGTACCCGATTTCAGCGTAGTATACGGGTAAGGGGTGTTACAGAACCATATGATTTATTCACTTAGTTTGATCCGTAGGACTCCTTAACGTATATTAAACCCTTTCTCGAGGCGAATAACGTCTAACCCTAGATTAATTAGTGGAACTCTCGTTCTCTTATAATAACCCCCTAGAATAGCAATAAATCGATCAATGGATTCCCATATTAGGTTTCACCCTAATCCGACAAAATTTTGTAACCCTATCTCTAGGCGTTCGATCAACTCCGTTTAATTATGCTAGATCTACTCTTAAGCAGGGTCTATTCCTACTCCACCTAAGCACATCAGATTTGGATTAAGCATGCATAATTAAGAACAAACTAAGTATTTATCATATAATTCATGAAACAATAACAAGATTCATCTAGGTTTCATCCCCTTCAGGTATCTGAGGGGTTTAGTTCATAACAAAAAAAAAAATCTCAAGAGAAAAGATAAAACAAAACATAAGAAATCCCTAAAACTCCCTGAAGCAATTGAAGGATAAATTCGCCATCTTGAGTAGAATTTCGGCTTCTTAGGATGGAACAACTGGCTAACTTCGAGTAATTCCCTCAATTCTGACCTTTCCGGCTTGGCTTCTAGGCCTAGCTCCACGCCTATTCAACGGTGGTACTTAAGGGGTATTTATAGGCTCTTGGAATACGATTCTTTCTCCCTAAGTATCCTTTTCCGACTAAAATTGTTGAAGTCCACGATAGGGGCACGGCCATGTCATACGCCAGTGTGACTCATCTTCAGGCCGTGTTCGGATTTCTAAGTTGAGGCACGGCTGTGTAAATTGGGGTGAGGCCGTGTTCTAGATGCTTGTCAAGGCACGGCCATGTGCTCTTTGGGCCAGGCCATGTGGATTTCGTGATATGGCCCATTTACCCTGTTTTGGGCCCGTTTTACATTCTTTTCATCCTCGGGTGCTTTCCTGGGTATAAGACATGAAAAGAAAGGATTAAGAGCACCTTTTTACATAAATTGATCGATAAATCATCCAAAAACATATTAAATGTGAGTCTAAAATATGTTATAATTACGGTTTATCAGTAACACATCTTCGAATTACCTGATCTGCACATATGCGGAAAAGAAAGGGGTCTTCCCAAAAATAGTTTTTCGCATCAGCAAAGAATCATTTCTTTTGGTGATGTGTTAGTCTTTTTGGTAAGATGTTAACGGCTAGATAATTCGCAATATTTGCAAACCATGGTACCTCAGAATGTGTTATAGAGAAGAGTTGTTCTTCGAGAAACGAGTCGTTTATCTCACTTTTGTAACATCCAAAAATTTGAGTATCATCTGGTTACTTGTGTTAGCTCGGGTAGGATTGTTTGTGTGCTTAGCATAGTCTTGTGAATGTTTGGGTTTATTTACGAAGTTAGAATAATTTTTAGTTTGAAGAATTTAGTGAAGTGAATTAGGTAAACCTGACACTTCAGTTAATTTAAGTGTTAAATTTTAGCACATGAGGAGTTAGTGGCAAGGTGGTTATGGCGCATGGATGGTTGCTTGCGGGGAGTGGTTCGAATAGCATGGAGTGCATTTTGAAGACTTTATTTTTATGCATCCTTACATTAAGTGTCGGTCAAGCTATACATGTGGTAAGTTGGACTTTAAATTTTATGGCAAGTTGAATAATAGATTAGGAAAGCTTGTATTTTGGGATAAGAATATTATGGATTAAGGAAGGATAGGGGGACAAAAGGCTTGAATTTTGGAGAGTTGTTTTGGAAACTCTTCTATGGCCATTAGCCCATGTATGTGGACGGCATGGGTGGCTAGGGGGGTTGGCCGAATGTTGATAGGAATTTGGGGGGGATTAGTTGGTCAATTCTTAGCATTTTGTGCATCTTTTGCATTTTTTTCTTTTCCTCTCCAAAATCTTCCTCCTTAGCCGAATGTGTCTTGGACATTAGGTGCAATTTTGTTTTTGTTTTGGCTTTCATCCTTGAACCAAATTCTAATTGCTTTCTCTCATTTCTCTTTTGAAACCGAAACCACACTTAGCACTTTGTGCTCTTCTCTTTTTCGGCAAACAAGGTGTTTGGCCGAATCTCTTTTTCCTTCTATTTGCCGAGTTCTCCCTCTCCCATTGCAATTTCTTTCTTTTCTCTTTTCCTTTCTCTTTCTCCACTCTAGCCAAATCCTATTTGTTGTCTCTAATCAACCATAGCCGAAATTCCCTTCATCACTCAACCATATTTCCGAAACTTTCATTTTTCCTTTTTGATTTGTCTTGGCCGAATATCAACAGGGGTAGATTTTCTTTGGGTTCATCTATAATCGGTTTTGGAAGATAGGTAAGTGTCTTGGCCGAATTTCCTTCTCTTTTCTCTCTATCGTTTCTCATGAGGGCAAAAGCCAAATTTTGGGTATTTGTTAGTAAGGTTTTAACCATAGGAACTTATTTCTTTTAGGCTCTTCGGGACTTTGGAAGCAATCGATTTAACCCTATTTCTCTAGCAATCGAAGTTGGTAAGTCAAGTGGTAAGGATTTATGATGGTTCATTATTCTTTAAGAGGATGTAAAGCCGAAAGCTTTTGAGACTAAGGTTTGTTGTTGGCCAAATGGTCTATGGTATTGATCCAAGTGTTGGCCGAATGTAGGACAAGAAGATCTAGTGCGGTAGATCGGGTCTTCGGGATTTAGTGATTTCGCTAGTGACAGGTGTGTACCTTACACACTTTATAACTCAGTATATATATATATATATTAATAAACTAATCATGTTATTAAAGCTGAAAACTGTGAGATCTTAATATGATACCTTGATGGGTATGAGCAAGGATTCGGGTAAGTCCGTTTCGATATGATGTTGTTATATGTTGATTGATATCATGATCTACGATATATAAATGTTGTATGTTCATATCAAAGTATGATGGCATGATGTATACTCGTAATACATTGGTTTGGGTAATATGAGTGGAGGGGGAAGGATTTGATATCCGTGTCTTTGGGACACTAGAGGTTTGGCACCTCTAGTGGTTTGGTACCACAGTTTATTTCGTGTCTTTGGGACACCAGAGGTTTGGCACCTCATAGCGACTCGTCCTAGTGGCTTAGTACCACAGTGGGTTGGCCCCACATTTGATATTATGGGATCGTCGCCAGTGATCTGGTATCACACGTGGGTTGGCCCCACAAATGGATTATTCGTGACTTTGGGTCACCAGTGGTTTGGCACCATATTATTGGATATCGTGACTTTGGGTCACCAGTGGTTTGGCACCACCAGTGGTTTGGTACCACACGGGGTAGAAAAGGAGTTATGGATGGTTAGGTTTGGGTGCATTATATATATATATATTGCTTGATTATAAATTGTGTAAGTATGTTGCATCAACCGGGGGAAGGATTTATGCACTGAGTCTTGGTGACTCACCTTCTCCCTTATCTTTTCAGGTGATTCGTAGATTGCGGATGAGGAGCCGGATGATCTCAAGGAGGCCATGCAATAAAATTCGATTTACACGAACTTTGGTTTGGGTACTATATTTTATTTAAATTTGTTTTTTTCATCTTTATTTGGAATTGTAATAAGGCCTTTTTAATTATGTTTTTTTGGATTATTTATATGCTTTGGACTTGTTTTTTTTAAATATGGATTATAAATTACATGGTTGATATAATAAATTGAGTACAAAGTTTTCTAAACTACAAAATGCAATGGTTTCAAAACGTTACCATCTGGTAATATAAATTATTTGATAATATTTAACAACTTAAGTGTTTTTGATAACTCATACTATTTTCCAAAACTCAAGTTTCCAAATTTCAATTAGAAACAGTTTTCCAACTAATCGCTTTGGTTTCTTTTAAAATTATAAAAGGTTTTCTAATCTATGGATTTGCAACTATGTTTTAAAGATTTATTTACGGAATTTCTAAGTGAATTATCAGTTTTTAACTTATTATACACCTGATTTCTACAAACATGGAACAACAAAGAGTTTTTCACTAAAATTTAATTGTTAACTCGATTTTCTTCAAAACTTTTTCCCCTGTGGCATGCCAGATTCGGTCATGGCGTATTGACCGGGTTTGGGGTGTTACAAATTGGTATCAGAGCTAAGTTCAAAGGCTCGGCTGTGGGCTCGAGGCTCAAAATGTTTTAAAGTATGGTTTTAAAATGTTTTTATTTGAAATTATTTGAAAAGCATGGCACCGAGTCTCCGACACCGATCCGCCTAGGTAAATACTTCAAACTGTTGATTTTGATGATATGATGATGATGGTATGACTGTATAGTAGTAGGAACTACTCTAGAGACCCAAAAATATAGGTTGGATGTACTCGCGAAACAACCTCTTATTAAAAAAATTATTCATAAAACTGTGTTTTAAAGATAGTGGAATAATGATTAATGCATAAAACTTTTAAATCAGATAAGTCGAGACTTTAGACATGAGCACTCGTGGTCGGGGTCGTATTATGCGTGGACGCGGTCGAGGTAGGATGGCTGTGTCTGAGCCAGTGAGGTCTGGTCAAGGGTCAGAAAATGAGGTACCACCACCCCCACCACCAGCGGTTGGAGTTGAGCATCAGGATCAAACCGGGGATGATGCAGTGTCTCAAGCGATGCTGCGAGTTCTTGAGAGGGTAGCTGGAGTAGGTGGAGGCGCGGGAGCTCGAAAATCTGTACCTGAGCGACTCCGAGCCAATGGAGCTGAAGTATTTCGAGGTGTTTCTGGTGTGGCTCCCAATACGGCTGAGTATTGGTTAGAGGCGACGGAGCGAATCATGGATGACTTGGATCTGAATGCTGAGGAAAAGCTGAAAGGGATAGTGTCGCTTCTTCGGGATGAGTCATATCAATGGTGGCTCACGGTGCGGAATAGTGCTGCAGCGGAGGATCTCACTTGGGATTATTTTAAGGCAGCGTATCAGAAGAAATATGTTGGGTCTAGTTACATTGATGCACAGCGGAAGGCATTTCTGAGTTTGGTTCAGGGGAGTAAGTCCGTATCAGAATATGAGGCAGAATTTTTAAGATTGAGCCAGTATGCTGGAGGTATCGTGGCTTCGGAGCACGAGTGATGTGTCCGGTTCGAGGATGGATTGAGGGACGAGCTGAGATTGTTGATTGCTCCACATCAGGAGCGAGAGTTTGCTGCGCTAGTTGAAAAGACTAAGATAGCTGAAGGGATAAAGGAATCTGCAAGGCAGAGTCACGACAGGAATAAACATAAGAGAGGTTTTGGATCATCCGGGTCAGCCGGTAATTCTCAGAAGAGGGTTAGGCAGAGTGGTCCGAATCAGTCCGGAAGGTCTGTTACTGCTAATCAGGGACCAGCACAGTGTAACCGATGTGGGAAATCTCATTGGGGAGGATGTTGGACCAGAGGGTAAGGATGTTTTGAGTGTGGCTCGCTGGATCATCGTGTGAGGGACTGTCCACGTAAGCTAGCCAGGAATCAGTCTGAGGGTCAAGGTCGTGCTTAGTTCAGAAAGGAGGGATCGTCACCGCAGAGGGGTCGTGGTAATGGTAGAGGAAGTAATGGTTCTGGTCGAGGCCGCGGAGCATCGGGTAGAGGTGCAGGCAACACTGAGGCAAGACAGCCTGGGTTGGTGTATGCAGCGAGGCGTCGAGAGGAGGGCGATGCACCGGACGTCATAACCGTTCTTAATCTTTGGTGTACCATATACTGCTTTGATAGAACTGGGTTTGACGCATTCGTATGTTGCTAGTAGCATAGTAAAGACCATGAATTTAGACTTTGAGACTACTTCTAGGGAGATGACAGTAATTAGCCCTCTAGGTTACTCTGTAGAAGTAAATAAGCTGTATAGGGATGTACCCCTAGAACTCCAAGGGGTTGTGTTTGTAGCTGATCTGATAGAACTACCGTTTGGGGAGTTCGATCTGATTCTTGGGATGGACTCGTTGGTCAAGTACCGTGAAACACCCCAAACCCAGCCCACGAGTCTCGACCAGATCTGGTATGTTCCTTGAGTAAAAACAGTTCAAAATTCATTGGTTCTTTTGAAAATCTTTAAGTGATTTCGGAAAAACTCGATTTGGGTTGGGCTCAAGTTAGAAAAACCAATTTATTTTGGAAATATAAGTTTTATAAAATTTTATTGTTATGTTTCAAAACGTTAAGTTAAAAGATATGTTGAATTATAGGTTTTACCTTTAATTAGAAATCATATGAAGCTTAAGTATCAAAACATTTAGGGTTTTATTTTCAAATAAAACATTTGAACTTTAATTTGATAAATTTCGTAACATATTGAAATAAATTAAATGCATGCATAAACAGTTTACCACTATGGCCTTATTACATCAAAACAATCCCAAATAAATTTAAAATACTTAAAATAAAATAAAATGTCCAAATCATCAAAATCCTTTGCTGAGCATGGCCACCCTTAAGCTCCTGCCGACCCGGTCCATTACTGATCATCACCTGAAAAATGTTCCCCAACGGGGTGAGTCAAACAGACTCAATGTGTAACCAACACTAAAATTTAACAATTCAGGCATACATTATCATATCACATACACATTCATATAACAGATAGGGAATAATGATGCAACCCGAACCCAAACCTAAATGCCATTCGCTACACATCACCCGTACCATCCTGCACACCGTGGGGACTACTAAGTCAACCCTCCATCCGCTACACACCATCGAAGGCAGTCGCTGCAGTCGATGTGCTCATCGCCCTTATAAAATTCGTTGCATAGCCACCAGATACATATTTTGTGTCATGAGACACCATATCCAGATATCGTGGTCTTAAGTCACCACATTCACTTATCGTGGTCTTAGGTCACCACTTTCACTTCCCCTTTTCATAAAATCCCATGTGCCCCATGTCATGCAATTACTCATTGTTCAGATCATATCCCTTATTCACATTCTTATTGTAATCCAAGTAGGAATAGGAAAACGTACCTGAGTACTTGTACCATTGCATGGTACTTAGCCATATTCACATTCTTATAAACATGTTCATATTAAGTATTGCCATTAAAAAAATTAAAAGATGGTGTGGGGTACACACCTGATTAACTTAGCAATTCATTTCAAATCCCGAAATCCGATCTACTGCCTTAGATCTTAATCCCTACATTCGGCCAACATTTGATATTTAAACCAAAAGCCTATTCGGCCACAAATCCAAATCCCAGTAGGATTAGTACACTTAAAACCTACCTTGCTATTGATTTGGCTACAAATCAAATCCCGAAACTTCACAGAGTTCCTCCCTTGCAATCGGCTAGGCACCAAAACATTTAGCTAATTAGTTTCCGGCTTTTAAACGAATAGGAAACAGATTCACATACTAGAATAGAGCCTTGGCCGATTGGACCTATGCACTTACCTTACAATTTCCAAATCCCGAAAGTATTCCTTGCCTTAGATGTCTGTCGAAATCCCTATAACTACATTTTAGATCAATTTCTAACATTTATTCACAACAATTAACCCTTAGCCGAATGTTAAATATGACTTACCTTAGATTCTTAAATCCCGAAATAGTTGCCTTGTCTTATGAAGTTGTCGACAATGGCAGAAATCCCGAAGAGCCTTCCTTGCAGTCGACAGCCACTAAATCCCGAAAGATCTCTTCAAAGTTTTGGCCATAAGATTTAATGGATTAGCCCTTCAGTTTCGGTTTGAAAGAAAGAGATATCAAATTGAACAAAACTCAATCTTACCTTGAATGTTAAAATCGGCAACACTCTTCCTTGCACCCACAAAGCTATTCGGCTATGGCCACCAACATATGAGATTCGACATTCACAAGGACAAGAAAAGAGAGGGTGTTGAGGCTTAAAGAATCGGCAATGGTGGATAAAGAAGAAGTAGACTTCGACTTGACAAAATAAAAAGAGAAAAAGAAAGTTTGCTAGGGAATTTTCGGCAGAGACTTAGTTGGGAAGAAAAGAAAATAGGTAGAATGGCCTTACTCTTCCCTTTGGCCGAAAATACTAGCCTTAGTCTCCCTCAATCGGCCAACTCTTCCCATGTGATAATTTTATCTTTTAATTATCACTTCATTCAATAATAGAATTAATCCTTCAATTATCTCTTGTCTCTTAATTAAAAATATCAATAATAATCCATCATTTATCCATCTATTTGCCGAATTTTAACAAAAATAAAACACCTCCCTATAGAGCCTTAATGCCGTCCACTTCTCCCTCTTAATGCCGAAAAATAAAAAGCTTTCTTTTGCTTCCTAAGTGACTCGAACCTAGGCTCCTTCCCCCTTGATTGTGGCGTCACTTACTGGGCTTTAAGTGGTGCCTCCTTGCCACTTTTCCAAGCCCGTTCTTGTGTCAAATTTCCTCTATTAATTTTCTTAAGGCCACCTTGCCTTAGTTTCCTCTTTTAAACTTTAAAACTTAACATTTTCTAAGCATTTCCTTACATTTCCAAGTTTCCAAAAATGTTCACAATACATTCGTAACACATAAGACATGCCATTTCGTATAATTAAATCAAAATGCATAGGCCCATTTTCAGGATGTTACAGTTCTACCCCCTTAAAATAATTTCGTCCTCGAAATTGCCTGGCTAAAATAAATGAGGGTATTGCTGTCGCATTGCCGCTTCTGGCTCCCACGAAGCTTCCTCCGATCCACGATTGTGCCACAACACTTTGACTAGGGGAACTGACTTCCTCCGTAATACTTTCACATCACGCGCTAGAATCTGAATCGGCTCTTCCTCGTAGGATAAGTCTGGTCTTAGCTCCACTTCCTCGACTGGTACTACATGAGATGGATCCGATCAATATCGACGTAGCATGGAAACATGGAATACGTCGTGCATCTGCTTCAACTCCGATGGAAACTCTAACTGATATGCCACTGGTCCAACTCGCTTCAAAACCTTGTAAGGCCCTATAAACCTTGGACTTAACTTCCTTTTGCGACCAAATCTCATTACCTTCTTCCAAGGCGAAACCTTAAGAAATACTTGGTCTCCCACATCAAATTCTATTTCCTTTCGTTTGAGATCTGCATACGACTTCTGCCTATCAGATGCTTCCTTTAACCGTGCACGAATTATCTCAACCTTCTCTTCAGATTCTGCCACTAATTCTGGACCCAAAACTCGACGTTCTCCTAATTCTGTCCAACACGTAGGTGTGCGACACTTCCGTCCATACAGTGCTTCATATGGTGCCATCCGAATACTGGCCTGATAGCTATTGTTGTAGGCAAATTCCGCTAGAGGTAAATATTCCTCCCAACTTCCTCTGAAATCCATCACACAGCCCCTCAACATATCCTCTAAAACTTGGATTACCCGTTCAGACTGCCCATCAGACTGTGGATGAAAAGCCGTAGAAAAATCCAACTTAGTGCCTAAAGCCTGATGTAACGCTTTCCAGAATCGAGGAGTAAACCTTGGGTCCCTATGAGATAATTGACATCGGCACTCCATGCAACCTCACAATTTCCGCCACATACAACTTTGCCAACCTTTGTAAAGAATAGTCAACTCTCACTGGAATAAAGTGCGCGGACTTGGTCAAACGGTCCACTATTACCCATACCGAGTCCTTCTTAGTAGGCGTAAGGGGAAGCCCACTAACGAAGTCCATGGTAATTCTCTCCCACTTCCACTGCGGAATCATGATTGGCTGAAGCAATCCTGACGGAACTTGGTGTTCAGCCTTAACTTGCTAACACGTCAAACACTTGCCAACGAATTCTGTAACTTCTTTCTTAAGTCCAGGCCACCAAAATTGTTCTCTTAAGTCTCTGTACAACTTAGTGCCTCCAGGATGCATAGCATAAGGGCTACCATACGACTCCTGAAGAATCTTCCGTCTTAGCTCCGGATCCTTAGGCATACAAACTTTGCTCTTGAAACACAACACTCCTTCGCCATTGATGCCATAGTCTTCCAACTCTCCATTCTGTACTTGCTGTAGCTTAACACTTAGATCCTCATCAACCAACTGTCCCTCTTTTACTTCATCCAACCATGTCGGCTTTACTTGCAACTCTGCCAGCAGACTTCCATCATTATATAAACTCAAATGTGCGAACATTGCTCTCAGATCTGACACAACCTTCCGACTTAGGGCATCAGCCACTACATTTGCCTTGCCCGGATGATACTCTATCGAACAATCGTAGTCTTTTAACAATTCCACCCATCTTCGCTGCCTCAAGTTCAACTCCTTCTTAGTCAACAAGTACTTAAGACTTTTGTGGTCGGTGTAGATTACCGACTTTTCTCCATAGAGATAGTGCCTCCATACCTTAAGAGCAAAGACCACTGCTGCTAGCTCCAGATCATGAGTTGGGTAGTTAAACCTCATGTGGCCTCAATTGTCGAGACGCATACGCAACTACCTTTCCTTCTTGCATCAATACGCATCCCAATCCTGTATGGGAAGCGTCACAATACACCATAAAATCCTTTCCTGCCTCCGGCTGAATCAAGACCGGAGCTTCAGTTAACACTTTCTTAAGCTTCTCAAAGCTCTTCTGCTGCTTATCCGTCCATACAAAGGGTACTTCCTTCCATAACAACTTTGTCAAAGGTGCGGCAATCGACGAGAACCCTTCCACAAACCTTCTGTAGTAGCCTGCCAATCCCAAGAAACTACAAATCTCTGCCACCGACCTAGGTGGTTTCCAATCTAACACCGCTTCAATCTTCCTAGGATCCACCCTTATTCCCTCTACAGACACCACATGTCCTAAAAACGCAACCTCCTTAAGCCAAAATTCACACTTGTTGAATTTGGCATAGAGCTTCTTCTCCCTTAATACTTGTAGCACAACTCGGAGATGCTCATCATGCTCCTCTTCGGACTTAGAGTACACCAGGATGTCATCGATGAACACAACGACGAACCTATCCAAATATGGTTGAAAAACCCGGTTCATCATATCCATGAACGCAGCTGGGTCGTTCGTCAATCCAAACGGCATTACAATGAACTCAAAATGCCCATACCTTGTCCGAAAGGCTGTCTCATGGATATCTGCTTCCTTCACTTTAAGTTGATGATACCCAGACCTTAGATCGATCTTTGAGAACACCGCTGCCCCTTTAAGCTGATCGAACAAGTCGTCAATCCTCAGCAAAGGGTACTTGTTCTTGATGGTAAGCTTATTCAACTGACGATAGTCTATGCACATACGCATAGTTCCGTCCTTCTTCTTTACGAACAAGACCGGTGCTCCCCATGGAGACACACTGGGTTGGATAAACCCACGATCCAGCAACTCTTGAATTTGAGCCTTGAGCTCAACCAACTCCTTTGGTGCCATTCTGTACGGAGCGATTGACACAAGAGCTGTTCCCGGCAGCAGATCAATTCCAAACTCCACCTCCTTATCTGGGGGTATTCTTGGTAATTCCTCCGAAAACACATCCTCAAAATCCCTTACCGTTCTAACTCCACTAGCACCTTCTTCCTTTCCACCTAACGCACTTACGAAGGCTAAGAACACCTTGCTCCCTTTACGAACCATCTTTTCAGCCTTTAGCGCCGAAACTACATTAGACAAGTAGTTTCTTCTTTCTCCTATCATAATGACCACCTCATCCTCCGGGGTCCTTAAGTCCATTCGCTTAGCTGCACAGTCCAACACAGCCCGATGTTCCACTAGCCAGTCCATACCAAGTATGAGGTCGAATTCTCTGAAGGGAAGTTCCATCAAATCGGCAGAAAATACTACGCCTTGTATTTCTAGAGGCACTTTCCAAAACATCTTATTTACCACTACAGTTTGACCTAGTGTGCTTACTATAGTCATCTCCCTGTCAGAAAGTTCAGAGACTATATCTAGAGTTTCCACTACTCTACATGCAACATATGAATGGGTCGAGCCCACATCAATTAAAGCAATATAAGGCTTGCCATAAATAAGGAACGTACCGGTTATAACGTCCGGTGCGTCTCCATCCTCCCTCCGGTGAACCGCATAAACCAAACCCGGTTGCCTTACCTCAGTATTATTATTAGCACCTCTGCCTGGGGTTCCACGTCCTCTGCCAGCGCCATTACCTCGGCCATTCGGACCACGACCTCGCTGAGGCTGCTGTCCACCTCTACCAGCCTGATTAACATTCTGAGCCACTGGACGATTCCCATCCAGCCTCATAGGACAGTCCTTAATCATATGGTCCTTGGACCCACACCTAAAGCATCCTCCTCTCTTTTTCCAACACTCCCCTAAGTGTTTCTTCCCACATTGATCACAAGTACGATATTGCCCTCCAGTACCAGCTTCCTGACCACGCGGCCCATCAACTCTAGGCCTTTTCTGAGCATTCCCCGACGATCCAAATCCTCTTTTCTGCTTATTCCGATCAGTATTCTACCTCCAGAGTCCTTAATCCCCTCAGCTATCTTAGCTTTCTCCACTAATGCCGAAAATTTCCGTTCCTGATGTGGAGGACTAACAACCTCAGGTCATCCCTTAGTCCGTCCTCAAACCGGACACATCTTTCATGTTCAGTAGCCACTATTCCTCGAGCATACCGGCTTAATCTCAGAAATTCAGCCTCATATTCTGCCACGGACTTGTTCCCTTGAACCAGCCCTAGAAAAGCCTTCCTTTGCTCATCAGTGTAACGAGTACCCACATACTTCTTCTGATATGCCATCTTAACATATTCCCAAGTCAAATCCTCAGCTGTGGCACCATCCCGAACTGTAAGCCACCACTGATATGCTTCACCGCGTAGCAGCGCCACCATTCCTTTCAGCTTCTCCTCAGGGGTCAGATCCAACTCATCCATAATCCATTCCGTTGCTTCCAACCAATATTCAGCTGTGCTGGGTGCCACACCAGATACTCCTCGAAACATTTCAGCCCCATTGGCTCGTAGTCGCTCGGGTACAGATTTTCGAGCTCCCATATTCCCACCTGCTCCAGCCACCATTTCCAAAACTCGCAGCACAGCCTGCGACACCGCATCATCCCCCGTCTGAGCTTGCTGCTCGACACCAACAACTGGGGGTGGTGGTGGCGGTGGTACCTCATTGTCAGACCCTTGACCCGATCTAACGGGTTCCGACATGGCCATTCTGCCTCTATCGCGTCCTCGCATGTTACAACCATGTCCTCTAGAACTCATTTCTATGATCATGCTTTAATCTGATTAAGAAATTTTATGAATTAGCTTTTATTCCACTGATTATTCGCGAAGGAGTTTTATGTAAGGAGCTTAATAGAGATTCTTTCGATCATTCAAAGTCTCAAGTGTTCTATCCTAATTCACATAAAAGCACATCCATTCCATAGTACCTCCCATACACATTCACTCTTCGGACATTTCTGTCCGTTCTTAACCTAGGGGTATTTTCGTCATTTGTCCTACAGGGGTATTTCGGTAAATAATCGGGGTCAATTTTGAAATTACAAAAGTCATTTCAAAATTTTCCAAACTCATGGGTATTTTGAAAGAAAGATTTTCTAAATCAGAGGTATGGTCAAAATTTTAGAAAACAGGGTCATTTTGGTAATTTTGGCAAACCAAGGGTAATTTTGTAAAATTTTCAATCAGGGTATTCTGGACTTCCGCAAAATAGGGTTTTTGGGTACTTCTACAAAATAAGAAAATTTTATTGAAACCGAGGGTAATATGGTCATTTTGGAAACCAAGGGCATTTTTGTAATTTTACCACTAGGGGTATTTAGGAAATTTTCATAAATCAAGAATATTTCAGAAAATTTTATAGAATAGCTTTTATAAATCAAAAAGGGTAATTTAGTGATTTTAAAAACTAGGGTTTTTATAAAATACGGCTAGTTTCCTTTCGGGTTTTAGTTAGGGGTTTAGCCCATAAATAAGTCCTCTTGGTTAGGGTGAACCGAAGCTACGCACCAGGTAGGATTCGAGTGGAGAGGAGGAGAGTCACGCGGACTGCTTAAATACCAAGCTCCCATCGAATACCAATCCTAGACATGCGCACAATGGTTGCCACACCCTAACTCGGCGACTTAGACACAGGTTTGTTTAATTAGGCATTTAAGTCTTATGTAATGGTTGGGGTAACCTAGTCCTAGGGTTCAAGTACCTATCATGCTACTCTACGTTCCATTCCATTTCTACCCTTCTATAATTCACAATATAAGTCACACAGAGGATAGAGGTACTTACCTGGTGGACTTCGGGTCGGAGACTTAGGTGCCATGCCAGAAAAACCTGCTATAAAATTTCTTTTGGGCTTAATTTTGAAAACGTATTGGGCCTTAAACCCAAGGCCAAGACTTTAAAACTGGGCTCTGATACCAAATTGAAACACCCCAAACCCCGCCCACGAGTCTCGATCAGATCTGGTATGTTCCTTGAGTAAAAACAGTTCAAGATTTATTGGTTCTTTTGAAAATCTTTAAGTGATTTCGGAAAAACTCGATTTGGGTTGGGCTCAAGTTGGAAAAACCAATTTATTTTGGAAATATAAGTTTTATAAAATTTTATTGTTACGTTTCAAAACGTTAAGTTAAAAGATATGTTGAATTATAGGTTTTACCTTTAATTAGAAATCATATGAAGCTTACGTATCAAAACATTTAGGGTTTTATTTTCAAATAAAACATTTGAACTTTAATTTGATAAATTTCGTAACATATTGAAATAAATTAAATGCATGCATAAACAGTTTACCACTATGGCCTTATTACATCAAAACAATCCCAAATAAATTTAAAGTACTTAAAATAAAATAAAATGTCCAAATCATCAAAATCCCTTGCTGAGCATGGCCACCATTAAGCTCCTGCCGACCCGGTCCATTACTGATCATCACCTGAAAAATGTTCCCCAACGGGGTGAGTCAAACAGACTCAATGTGTAACCAACACTAAAATTTAACAATTCAGGCATACATTATCATATCACATACACATTCATATAACAGATAGGGAATAATGATGCAACCCGAACCCAAACCTAAATGCCATCCACTACACATCACCCGTACCATCCTGCACACTGTGGGGACTACTAAGTCAACCCTCCATCCGCTACACACCATCGAAGACAGTCGCTGCAGTTGACGTGCTCATCGCCCTTATAAAATTTGTGGCATAGCCACCAGATACATATTTTGTGACATGAGACACCATATCCAGATATCGTGGTCTTAAGTCACCACATTCACTTATCGTGGTCTTAGGTCACCACTTTCACTTCCCCTTTTCATAATATCCCATGTACCTCATGTCATGCAATTACTCATTGTTCAGATCATATCCCTTATTCACATTCTTATTGTAATCCAAGTAGGAATAGGAAAATGTACCTGAGTACTTGTACCATTGCATGGTACTTAGCCATATTCACATTCTTATAAACATGTTCATATTAAGTATTGCCATAAAAAAATTAAAAGATAGTGTGGGGTACACACCTGATTAACTTAGCAATTCACTTCAAATCTCGAAATCCGATCTACTGCCTTAGATCTTAATCCCTACATTCGGCCAACATTTGATATTTAAACCAAAAGCCTATTCGGCCACAAATCCAAATCCTAGTAGGATTAGTACACTTAAAACCTACCTTGCTGTCGATTTGCCTACAAATCAAATCTCGAAACTTCACAGAGTTCCTCCCTTGCAATCGGCTAGGTACCAAAACATTTAGCTAATTAGTTTCTGGCTTTTAAACGAATAGGAAACAGATTCACATACCAGAATAGAGCCTTGGCCGATTGGACCTATGCACTTACCTTACAATTTCCAAATCCCGAAAGTATTCCTTGCCTTAGATGTCTGTCGAAATCCCTATAACTACATGTTAGATCAATTTCTAACATTTATTCACAACAATTAACCCTTAGCCGATGTTAAATATGACTTACCTTAGATTCTTAAATCCCGAAATAGTTGCCTTGTCTTATGAAGTTGTCGACAATGGCAGAAATCCCGAAGAGCCTTCCTTGCAGTCGACAACCATTAAATCCCGAAAGATCTCTTCAAAGTTTTGGCCATAAGATTTAATGGATTAGCCCTTCAGTTTCGGTTTGAAAGAAAGAGATATCAAATTGAACGAAACTCAATCTTACCTTGAATGTTAAAATCGGCAACACTCTTCCTTGCACCCACAAAGCTATTCGGCTATGGCCACCAACAGATGAGATTCGGCATTCACAAGGACCAGAAAAGAGAGGGTGTTGAGGCTTAAAGAATCAGCAATGGTGGATAAAGAAGAAGTAGACTTCGACTTGACAAAATAAAAACAGAAAAAGAAAGTTTGCTAGGGAATTTTCGGCAGAGACTTAGTTGGGAAGAAAAGAAAATAGGTAGAATGGCCTTACTCTTCCCTTTGGCCGAAAATACTAGCCTTAGTCTCCCTCAATCGGCCAACTCTTCCCATGTGATAATTTTATCTTTTAATTATCACTTCATTCAATAATAGAATTAATCCTTCAATTATCTCTTATCTCTTAATTAAAAATATCAATAATAATCCATCATTTATCCATCTATTTGCTGAATTTTAACAAAAATAAAACACCTCCCTATAGAGCCTTAATGCCGTCCACTTCTCCCTCTTAATGCTGAAAAAATAAAAAGCTTTCTTTTGCTTCTTAAGTGACTCGAACCTAGGCTCCTTCCCCCTTGATTGTGGCGTCACTTACTGGGCTTTAAGTGGTGCCTCCTTGCCACTTTTCCAAGCCCGTTCTTGTGTCAAATTTCCTCTATTAATTTTCTTAAGGCCACCTTGCCTTAGTTTCCTTACATTTCCAAGTTTCCAAAAATGTTCACAATACATTCGTAACACATAAGACATGCCATTTCGTATAATTAAATCAAAATGCATAGGCCCATTTTCAGGATGTTACATACCGGGCAAGTTTGGATTGTGCTGCTAAGCGCATGGTTTTGAAGACAGCTGAGGGTGAATAGGTGTTTATGATAGGTAATAGAAGAGATTATCTATCCAACGTGGTATCTGCGTTGAAAGCTAAGAGGATGGTCAGGAAGGGTTGTGAGGCATTTGTGGTTCATGTGTGTGCGTTGGAGGTTAAGGAGTCTACTGTGGGGAATGTTCGAGCGGTAAAGGAATATGCTGACGTATTTCCTGAAGAACTTTCGGGACTGCCTCCGGATTGTGAAGTTGAATTTGGTATAGATCTGTAACCCGGAACTGCGCCAGTGTCTATCGCTCCGTATAGGATGGCACCGACGGAATTAGTGGAATTGAAGGCTCAGATTCAGGAGTTGTTGGATCGAGGTTTTATCCGACCAAGTGTTTCGCCTTGGGGAGCGCTGGTACTTTTTGTCAAGAAGAAGGATGGTACGATGCGGATGTGTATAGATTACTGCCAGCTGAATAAGCTGATGATCAAAAACAAGTATCCTTTGCCGAGGATAGATGACTTGTTTGATCAGCTTAAAGGGGCAGCGGTATTCTCCAAGATTGATTTAAGGTCTGGGTATCATCAGCTAAAGGTGAAAGAGGCTGATATCCGTAAGACGGCATTTCGCACTCGGTATGGGCACTATGAGTTTCTGGTAATGCTGTTTGGGTTAACTAACGCGCCGGCAGCATTCATGGACATGATGAATCAGGTATTTCAGCAGTTTTTGGATCAGTTTGTCGTAGTATTTATAGACGATATTTTGGTATACTCAAAGTCAGAGGAGGAGCATGATGCGCATTTGCGAGTAGTGTTGCAGATTCTGAGGGAAAAGCAGCTTTATGCTAAATTTAGTAAGTGCGAGTTTTGGCTTAGGGAGGTGACTTTCTTGGGTCATGTAGTATCAGCTGAAGGGATTAGAGTGGATCCTCGGAAGATTGAGGCAGTGTTGGAGTGGAAGCCGCCTAAGTCAGTGGCTGAGATTCAGAGTTTTCTAGGTTTGGCGGGGTATTACTGAAGATTTGTAGAGGGATTTTCTTTGATCGCAGCACCAATGACTAAGTTATTAAGGAAAGGAGTTCCATTTGTGTGGACCGAGAAGCAGCAAGGAAGTTTCGACAAGTTGAAGAAGATTCTGACTGAAGCTCCGGTTTTGATTCAACCTGAGGCAGGCAAGGAATTCACGGTTTACTGTTATGCATCACATACTGGTTTGGGATGTGTGCTGATGCAGGAAGGGAAGGTAGTGGCTTATGCATCTCGTCAGTTGAGACCACATGAGGTTAACTATCCGACGCATGACTTGGAATTAGCAGCAGTGGTTTTAGCTTTGAAGATCTGGAGACACTATTTGTACGGAGAGAAGTCAATAGTCTTCACGGATCACAAGAGTCTGAAGTATCTTTTGACTCAGAAGGATTTGAACTTGAGGCAGCGTAGATGGATTGAGTTGTTGAAGGACTACGACTGTTCGATTGAGTATCATCCGGGCAAGGCTAACGTGGTGGCAGATGCGTTGAGCCGTAAGGTTGTATCAGATTTAAGAGCGATGTTTGCCCATCTAAGCCTGTATGACGATGGGAGTATGTTGGCAGAACTGCAAGTCAAGCCAACTTGGTTAGAGCAGATCAAGGAAAAGCAGTTAGAGGATGAGGGTTTGAACGATCAGAGGTTGCAGGTTCAGAATGGTGGTTTAGAGGATTATAGTTTGTCCAGAGATGGAGTATTGTGTTTTCAAGGGAGAACTTGTATGCCAAAGGATATCGAGTTGAGGCAGAGAATTCTTCAGGACGCACATAGCAGCCCATACGCTATGCGTCCTGGAGGTAGCAAGATGTATCGGGATTTAAGAGATCAGTTTTGGTGGCCAGGTCTGAAGCGAGAGGTAACTGAGTTTGTGGGTAAATGTCTAACGTGTCAGCAGGTCAAGACTGAACATCAGTTGCCGTCTGGGTTACTTCAGCCGGTGAGGATTCCACAGTGGAAGTGGGAAAGGATCACTATTGACTTTGTTAGTGGATTACCCCTTACACCTAGCAAGAAAGATTTAGTTTGGGTGATTGTGGATCGTCTGACTAAGTCAGCTCATTTCATTCCGGTAAGGGTGGATTACTCGCTTTAGAAGTTAGCTAAGTTGTATGTGGCAGAGATAGTGAGGTTGCACGGTGTGCCAGTGTCGATCATCTCGAACAGAGATCCTAGATTTATGTCGAGGTTTTGGAGAGCGTTACATAAGGCTTTGGGTACGCGATTGGATTTCAGTACCGCATTTCATCCACAGTCTGACGGGCAGTCGTAAAAGGTCATACAGATTTTAGAGGATATGTTGAGAGGTTGTGTTTTGGATTTCAGAGGTAGCTGGGAAGAGTTTTTACCATTAGCTGAGTTCGCATACAACAATAGTTATCAAGCAAGCATTAAGATGGCACCATATGAGGCGTTGTATGGTAGGAGGTGTCGCACACCTACATGCTGGACAGAGTTGGGTGAGCGTCAGATGTTAGGACCAGAGTTGGTTGCAGAGACTGAGGATAAGGTTAAGTTGATTCAGGCTCGTCTAAAGGGAGCTTCGGATAGGCAGAAGTCATATGCCGATCTCAAGCGGAGGGATATAGAGTTTGCCGTGGGTGACAAGACTTTCCTTGTATTTGAGAAAAAAAAAATCAGGGAGGTTTAAGTGTTTGAATATCTTCCCTTATGCTTACAGTTCTATTTTCTTGATAAAGTTTAAGTCGAAAAGCGTTTACCTTAAAAGTTCCGAACGTTGGATTGCTTACCTCGACTGTTCCGTGTGGAAAGATATTGTGTACCTTTAGAGGAATTTCTTCGTTTGCTTTCAAGTTTGATGTGGTGAGGCGAGGATCTACTTTGTCTAACAATACCTGGTCTCCTATTTTGAAGTGGTTTGATGTTCTTATGAGCTCTTCTGAGGGCTCCTTAGGTTTTACTTCGTGCGGTTCCTATTCCTCTTTGATTTGTGTTTCCTGCTCTTTTAGTTTGTCGACCCTAAAGCTTTGTTCCTTATGTGATTCTTCTTTGTTGGTATTAGGTCCATGATTCGGCTCAGGTTTGTAGTCTTGTGGTGTTCCCTGTGGTGAAGTTTGAACACATTGATTATTAACTGGATTAACTTTCTTGCCTTCATCGATTGTTGTCCTGGCCGAGTCAAGAGCTTGAAGACTGATTGATTCGTCACCTACACAAAGTATGAGTTCTCCTGTGGCAACATCAATTTTGGTCTTGGTAGTTGCTAGAAAGGGTCTTCCTAAAATTAAGGGGATTGAATTATCCTCATCCATGTCTAAGACAACAAAATCTACTAGAAAAATGAATTTATCGATTTTTACAAGAACATCTTCGATAATGCCCCTAGGAATTCTAACAGTTTTATCAACTAATTGAATACTTATCCTAGTTTGCTTGGGCTTCCCTAGACCTAGTTGTTTAAAAAATGTATAAGGCATGACATTAATACTTGCCCCTAAATCAGCTAACGCATTATCAACAGTTAGTCTACCAATTAAACATGGAATTGTAAAACTCCTTGGATCTTTTTGCTTTCGCGGTAGTCTATACTGTAACATTGCTGAGCATACTGTGTTTAATTCCACATGTGGTTCCTCGTCTAATTTGCGCTTGTTCGTCAAGAGCTGCTTTAAAAATTTTCTCGAGTCTGGCATCTGAAAAAGAGCTTCAAGAGGAGGTAAGTTGATATGTAATTTCTTTAAAAGTTTAAGAAACTTACCGAACTGTTCTTCTGTATCATTTCTTTTCATTGCTTCTGGATAAGGTATGCGAGGTTGGTACTCTTTGATTAGCGGTTTTGGCTTTTCTCGTGCTACCTCTACTCTACCTTCTTCTACCTCGTTTTCTTGTATTGGGTTGGGTTCATCTACCCCTTTACTATCATGAGCTGTGATGGCTTGCATTTGCTCCTTTGGGTTAATTTCTGTGTTACTTGGTAGACGTCCTTGCGGTCGTTCGGACATTAACTTTACAAGTTGTCCAACCGCCTTAGTGACTTCCCCTACTGACTTAGTAAGTTCCCTGACTCGATCCTTGATCTCTTCGACCGATGTTTGTTGACTTTAAGTGTTTTCTCAGTATCTTGGAGACGATTTTCTGTGGCTGCCATGAATTTTTTCAGTATCTCTTCAAGGTTTGGCTTCTTCTCTTGCGGATATGGCTGATTTTGGAAATTTTGAGGAGGTTGTTGTCTTTGATTTCCTTGATTTCCTTAACCTCCCCATGAAAAATTTGGGTGGTTCCTCCAACCTGGATTGTAAGTATTACTATAAGGATTATTATTGGATCTGAAATTATTACCTATATAGTTCATCTGTTCGCTCTCTGCGCCCGGTTGGTAGGGTGGGTACTCAGGATTCGTCACAGTTCCACTTGCGTCGCACTGCATTACTGGGTGTGCCTGCGAAGAACACAAACTATCAAGCTTTTTATTCATCATCTCTACCTGTGTTGATAGCATGGTCACTGCATCGAGGTTGTAAACTCCGGCTGATTTTGTTGGTTTTGTCCTTGTAACTTGCCACTGATAGTTATTCAGTGACATCTCTTCAATGAACTCGTAGGTTGCTTTAGGAGTTCTGTTGTTTAGGGTTCCACCGGCGGCTGAATCAATTAATTGGCTCGTTGAGGTATTTACACCGTTATAGAAGGTTTGGACTTGTAGCCATAAGGGTAAACCATGGTGCGGACACCTTCTCAAGAGATCCTTGTATCTCTCCCATGCGTCGTATAATGTCTCTAAATCCATCTGCACAAAAGAAGAGATATCATTCCGTAATTTGGCTGTCTTGGCTGGTGGGAAATATTTTAATAAAAAAATTTCAGTCATTGTGGTAACGAGTTTAACCATTGTTTGGCTTTATTCCTTAATGAAAAGGGAAATAACCGAAGACGTATGGCATCATCAGAAACACCATTTATTTTGAAGGTATCACAGAACTCTAAAAAATTAGCTATATGAGTATTTGGGTCTTCGTCCTGCAAACCATCAAATTGAACAAACTGTTGAATCATTTGTATAGTGTTAGGCTTTAATTCAAAATTATTAGCAGCTATAGCAGGCCTAACAATACTCGATCCTGCTCCTGTTAAATGCGGTTTAGCATAATCAAACATAGTACGTGGAGCATCGTTTTCTCCCACATCATGTGGTTGTAGATTATTTTCTTCCATCCCTTCAGTAGGATTGGATCTGCCTTCTTGATTTTCCTCTGTATAATTTAGGGCTCGCTTGATTTCTCTGCAAATCCTGCAAGCGGTTGCTTCAATATCACTAGCATATACTAAAGGTCCTATCGGGTTCCTTCTAGTCATAAACTAGAGGTACCTGCTGGAAAAGAAAGAAAGAGAATTTAGCAAAATCAAAATTTAACCTAAAAATAAAATAAAAAATGGCTAAAGTAATAAAAATAGAGCTTTCTTAATATTTTAGTTCCCCGGCAACGGTGCCAAAAACTTGATCGTGTGTCTGTCGAGTTTTAAAATTTATAAAGAGAATGATCGAACCTAGAAACTAACTCTGACAACGATTAAAGGCAAGTGTACCTATCAAACAGTAGTATAGTTTAGGCAAGACCGGATTGTCGAACCCAAAGGAACTAAAAGTACTAATACTAACTTTCTTTTTATTATTTAGCCTAAAATAAGCGAAGTTGTTTTAATCTAATCTAACTACTACTAAGCTAAAGAAGCAAAGACAAAAAGAATGAATTGGGAAATAACTTGAAGAAAGACTCAGTTGATTTAGGACGTTACCCTCAGGAAGAATCCACCTAGACTTCACTTGTTATCTAACCCTGAACCATACGATTTATTCACTTGACTTGATCCGTAGGATTCCCTAAATTATATTAAACCCTCTCTCGAAGCGAATAATATCTAACCCTAGGTTGATTAATTAAAATCTCTTTCTAATTAAAACCACTAGAATCGCATTAACTCGATCTATGGATTCCCATATTAGGTTTCACCCTAATCCAGAAAAATCTCGTCACCCTATCTCTAGGCGCGCGAACGACTCCGCTTTAATTATGCTAGATCTATTCTTAAGCAGGGACTTTTGCTCCTCCACCTAAGAAATCTGACTTGAATTAATATCTCAGAAACATTAACACAAGAATTAAGCACACATAATTAAGAACAAATTAAGTATTTATCATATAATTCAGAAAACAATAACAAGATTCATCTAGGTTTCATCCCCTTCAGGTATCTGAAGGGTTTAGTTCATAATAAATAAAGAAAACATCTCAGAAGAAAAGATAAAACAAAACATAAGAAATCCCTAAAACTCCCTGAAGGAATTGAAGGAGAGATCCGTCGTCTTGAGTAGAATTCTGACTTCTTGAGATGGATCAACTGGCTATCTTCGGGAGATTCCCACAACTCTGACCTTTCTGGCTTGGCTCCTTGGCCTAGCTAACCGCCTCCTTGAAGGTGGTACTTAGGAGGTACATATAGGCTCTTAGAATGCGTTTCTTTCTCCCTAAGTATCCTTTTCCGAGTGAAATTGTTCATTGCCACGACAGGGACACGGCCATGTCACACGTCCATGTGACTAGTCTTTAAACCGTGTTCGGATTTCTTTAATGAGGCACAGTTGTGTGAATCGGGGGTCAGGCCGTGTTCTAGATGATCAATGAGGCACAATCGTGTGGGCTTAAGTCCAGGCCATGTCAATTTCGTGATATGGCCCATTTACTTTATTTTGGGCCCATTTTATATTCTTTTCATCCTCGGGTGCTTTCCTGGGTATAAGACATGAAAAGAAAGGATTAAGAGCACCTTTTTATATGAATCAAGGGATAAATCATCCGAAAGTAAGCTAAATGTGGGATTAAAATATTTAACTATTACGGTTTATCAAAATGATAACAAGATTCATCTTAGGTTTCATCCCCCTCAGGTATCTGAGAGTTTAGTTCATAATAATAAAAGAAAACATCTCAAAAGAAAAGATAAAATAAAACATAAGAAATCCCTAAAACCTCCTGAAGGAATTGAAAGAAAGATCCTCCGTCTTGAGTATAATTTCAGCTTCTTGAGATGAATCAACTGGCTATCTTTGAGTAAATCCCCACAAATATGCCTTCTTTGGCCTAGGTAGATGCCCCCTGACTAAAGCCTTGGGTTCCCCCTTTGACAAAAGCCCTGGCAGAAGGCTTCTGCCGAACTGTCAGCTTAAGTTGCCACCTAGGGTGTTTATAGAAGCTTTGAGATGCCTTACTTGGCCCATAAGTATACTAATTCGAGTAGAATTCCTCCTAGGGTGTTTAAATAGGCTTTGGAATGTGTTTCTTTACCTCCAAGTATCCTATTCCGAGTAAAACTCCTCTTGGCCACGGCAGGGACACGCCCATGGCACACGCCCGTGTGAATCGTGGCCAGGCCGTGTTCGAGTCTATTGATGAGGCACGACCGTGTGGCCTTGGGCCCAGGCCATGTGGATTTCATGATATGGCCCATTTACTCTGTTTTGGGCTCGTTTCTCGTTCTTTTCATCCTCTGGTGCTCTCCTGGGTATAAAACATGAAAACAAAGGATTAAGAGCACCAAATTACACAATTCAAGGCTTAAATTATCCAAAAGCATGCTAAATGTGGGCCTAAAATATGTTACTTTTATGGTTTATCAGCAACCAAGGAAATGGACCGAACAACAACTTATTGCAGGAAAGACCCAATCAATCTCAAGGGTTTAATCAGCAAGATCCAAAACCACCTCAAGCTGAGGCATCAAACAGTTTAGAGAACTTGTTGAAAGCGTACATGGCAAAGAATGACGCTTTGATCCAAAGTCAAGCAGTAACATTGAAAAATTTTGGACAACCAAATGGGTCAGTTAGCTACGGAGCTTCGTAATAGACCATAAGGAACCTTGCCAAGAGATATTATGAATCTAAGAAATTTGGGTAAAGAACATATCAAGGTAATGGCATTACGAAGTGGTAAAATTCTGGAACCCCGATTGATTGATGTCAAAGATAAACCCGTTGAGAAGAATCAACCAGCTATTGAAATTCCTACACCAAAGGAATTAGAATATACAAATTATGACAAGGTAAACCCTGACTTAGTGAATTCAGATATTTTAACATCTTACTTGGATGCAGATTTACCTACTTAGAAAAGTTGTCCGGTTCAAGAAGTAGTTACACATTAATATTTCGTTGGTGGAGGCTTTAGAACAAATGTCGAATTATGTAAAGATTATGAAGGATATACTGTCTAGGAAGAAACGACTGAGTGAGTATGAGACTATTGCCTTGAAAATGGAGTACAGTGCGTTCATGCAGAACAAACTGCCACCGAAATTGAAAGACCCAGGAAGCTTTACTATACCCTATAACATTGGTAAATCTTACTGTGGTAAAGTTTTGTGTGACTTAGGAGCGAGTATCAACTTGATGCCTAAGTCTATTTTCAAGATGTTAGGGATAGGTGAAGTAAGACCTACAACTGTAACGCTTTAGCTAGCGGGTCGATCTTTAGCATATCCCGAAGGAAAGATCGAGGATGTTTTGGTAAGAGTTGATAAATTTATTTTTCCTGTTGATTTCATTGTCTTAGATTTTGAAGCAGACAAAGAAGTGTCGATCATCCTTGGAAGACCTTTATTATCCACGGGAAGAACGTTAATTGATGTGCAGGTAACCTTTAACATTCTTAAAGCAATGAAATTTCCTGATCTGGCAGAAGAGTGTTCAGTTATGGAAGAGATAGAAACCTTAGTTTCATGGAAAGCAATTTTGAAGAAGATCCATTGGAGAAAGCCTTAGATCTTGACCCTTTGGAAAATGAAGAAGGTAAAGAAAACATGGCTTTGATGGAAGCCAATCTGAGAAATTTTATTCAATCCACACAGTTTGAACAGTTGGAGTTTGAAGTTAGAGAATTTTCGCAACCCAAGTTGTCATTTGAAGAACCACCTAAACTCGAACAGATGGTACTGAAACTGAAGCTAATTCAGTTACAGACACTGAAGAGGAAGAATCTGATAAGGAACCGAACATTCCTGAACCAAGGGTTGAGCCAGAAGAAGAACCAGTCAAGCTAAGTGTCGAACCTGAATATACAACTCCCATGCCGACTTTTACAAGTACTTCAAGGAAATTAGAGTTGTCAATTTTGATGGATATGTTCAAGTTCATACACAATCAACAACAAACTTACTGGAAATATGCAAAAATTAGAGATGACTCAATTCAAAGTACTTTCAAAAATATCTCTAATACTTTTGTTCCTGAGTTCCCAGATGCTATCTTTGAGACATGGACGGAAGATACTGACGATGCAAATGGAGATGGAGCTAAATAAGACAAGAGGAATGAGTCAGAAAAATAAAATGGAGGATTCTTGTCTTGTTATTTATTTAATTATTTTTAGGTCCTTAGGAATTTATTTTTTTCGTAATTAGGATTTAATTTCTATAGAATAAAACATAGCAAACATGAACAAACTTAACTTTAGAAAGAATAAGACTGAATGATGTGGTAATGGGAATGAACATGTCTAGGATTGAGTTATTAGGGAAGACTTGGTATTCAAGCAGTCTTAATGACTCACCACTCTTTCTTTACAACCCTACCTGGTGTTCAGTTTTCATTCATTACTTTGTTCTTTCAATGAGGACATTGCTTCTTTTTAAAGGGGGTAAGGCAAATAAATTGCTTAAACTTTTAATTTTTTTAAGTATGTTTCAATCATTTCTTTCATAAGTATGTTTTAATAAATGAATGTTTAGAGATATTTTTTGTTACTGAGATAGTTTGTATGCAAGTATGGATGATGATTTTATCTAAGTGAAAGTATGTTATCATGAAGAATGGAATGCTTGTATTTGCCATGAAAACTTAGTTTCTTTTGAGATTAGACATGCATGATGGTTTATATCTTTAGAACTGACTTAGTAACTTTCTTGAGGCGAAATCCTAGGGGACATAAAAATATAAAATGATATAGGCACTATTTCTTTGGACCGTTTGAGCCTTTTTCAAGCCAACCCTATGATATTAGACCCTTGAAACTGTAATTTTGAGCTTAAAGGCCTTTTTTTTTTTTGCAATTACCATCTTTTTAAAGTTATCCTAGTTTTGTGCACCTATCTTAACTAAAGTTGTCTTGGGAATCAACATTTGAGGAAATTTTCATAAAGATGTATGTGCTCAGGCTAAAAAAAAAGCGAAGAAAAGTTTGCTCAGTCTCCAAAAAGGAAAAATGTATGAGCTTGAGTTCAAAATAAGTTTGGGGTGTTCCAAAGGTTCACGTAAAGAAAAATGTTGTATTAAGAGAAAACCAAACAAAGTTAAAGGTTAAGATTTTTAAAACCAAAATGTTCCATCTCTTAAAATCCCTACTTTTAATTGAGCCCCATTACAAACTTATAAAAGACCTATTGATTTGATGATCATGTCACCTACATTAATGGAGAGGAAGTCCTGAGTTCAACATATGAAGATCATAAATAAGCCTTGTGATTGTTTGCTTGATTGATAGGAAATTATGTTAAATGAAGAATGTTATCTATGGTTGTGACATACATGCAAACTATGATTCATGTTGGCATATTTTGAAGCTTAGTATAATCTTAAGGAATGTTTGCATATGAATTACTTGTTAATAAAGAAGATCGATAAGCATGAAGTTATTAATGCATGATTATGGGACAAAGATTGATGCTGCTTACACAATTAGCAATTTTGCCTTAGCAAGACCTTTTGTTGTGCATAAACATTACTCGGGACGAGCAATGATTTAAGTTTGGGGGTGTGTAAACGGAAAAATATATAGGATTTTTCCTATGTAATTTATCACCTTTTTACTTAAATCCATTGTTAAAACTAAGTAATTGTTTAATAAATTAATGAAATATGTGAAAATATGAAATTAGGACATAGAAATTATTAAAATGTGATTTTATGCTTTATTATATAGTTTTCATGCAATAAATGACTTATTTTATATTAATTTGAATATATTATATTTTTCAAGACATAAAGTGGGCCATGCATGATTAAATTAAATAATAAAATATAAAATTATATTTAATAATTCATTTTAAAATATTTCATTAATAATTTGAGCTTTAATTAATTAATTAAATTGGAAAATTTTTATTCTTTGGTCCTCTAACTTGTTGATTTATACTGGACAGGGCTGATAGCTTTGTTGGATTACAAAACCGTCCAATTTGGAGACCAAGTCAAACCAATATTTGGCTACACATGGCTGTCCATTTAAACCATTCTTTGGTTTAATTACACAAGGTCCTTGCAGTGTTGAAGAAATTAGAGATTTGCCCGAAGATTTACGATTAACTGAGTCTCAGTCCTGAGTTTTGTGACATCCAAAATTGCTTAAAAATCAAGAAAAAATCAAGTCAAAAGCCACTAAGCATTGCCAACCACAATTTTAGGAGATTTGAAGTGGTTAAAATCCACTATTTTTAGCAGACCATCCCCCTCTCCTCACCTATAAATATGACCCTCTTATTCCCTCATTCATCATCCCTCAATCATTCCTCATTCATTCTCATCATTCATCATTCTCTCTTCTCTCCAAATTCTCTTTGTCTTTTCCATTCCCATGTCTAGCATCATCTCTTCATAGAGATTTTAGCAATTAAGCCTCTTAAAGAACCCTTGGTTGGCCACCTTGGAGAGCCATCAGCAAAGGAGCAAAGCAAAGGAACAAAGGAGCCTCGTCAGTCAGAGTCTTGGGTCACAGACACTCTGAACTGGGTTTAATCTTTCTTTTCTTAAATTTAATCTAAAGATGTTTGCTATGTGTTCTTTGTTCTTATTTACAACAATGTTATCTTAATTTTATTTAAGCTAGGATTATTGCTTTGATTAAATAATATTTATTTTATTCATGCTTATAATGTTTGTGCCTCAATCGATCATGTTTCAATTAAAATCAAGCTTGTATTCCGTTCATACGTGATTGAAATGCACCTGAATTAGCTGAGGGATCCTGACCAGACGACAGCTAATGGACACATAATTGAAATGTGCATGCTCAATTTAGATCCTGACTTGATTAAATTGTAGGTTGCATAACAACTCTGACCAAGCTCTGTTATCTGTATAGTTTTTAGATTTGTGTGATTAAACTGTTTCAAACCTGATACATCCCTGTTACCTCACACAAATGCTAAGAAACACTTAGTAAATAAGGATCAGTAAAATGCGTATTTACTAAGTAAAGGATTCCGAAAGGACCTAATGTGGTTTCCAAACTCATGAAAGATCGAGTTGCCATGGAATGTTTTTCTGAATGTTATTAAGCATGTTGATAATGAATTGAGTTTAATTAAAGTAATTGTCCTAGTTTATTTATGTTAAAATTGTTGCAAATTGTGTTTAATTTTACTAAAATCTATTTCATTCATATAGTTTGCATACTTAGGATAATTTGCACTAGGGATCATTGCATTTAGTTTAATATATTTTAATTACCACTTCTCAACTATATTGTGTTTTTATTTATCAAATTGTTAATATAATTTTACAAATTAAGTGACTTAGCACAAATACAATCCCTATGGAGACGATAACTCGATACTTACTTATTACTTGATAACAACTATGTACACTTGCACAAACCTACGCGTTACAGCCCCCCCCAAAAAATTAACTTTCAAGGGCCAAAAACTTTTTTTACCAACTTTTAAGGGAGCTAAAAAAAAATTCTCCAGCTCTTAAGGAAGCTAAAACCCATTTTATTATTTTGGCTAGGGCCTCAAAAATGTTAAAGAACGGGGCTCCTCCATTGCTGACACTGGTGAAATCGTGGATGCTAGATCAACTTCATTCATGGAGAAACATTTGTAGGCCGCCTAGAAAGTGACTTGCAGTACATCATGCAATAGTCTTTGGAAGAAAATTGCTTCTTAAAGGTACTTGAAAGCTTTATGGCAATTCAAGAACCCAATAAACCACAACTCAATATCACCCACTGTCACAATTTCCATGTACTTTTGTGACGGTTTCTTCATGTTTTCACCCTCATTCACTCCCTTTTATTTTTTCAAATGGCATCAAAACCTGCACCAAAATCAATATACAACAACATGAGAACTGAAAAATTCAAAATTATACTGTCTAAGAGAGGGGAAAACAAATGAGATATATACTAACCATGTATTGGACTCTAACCAATTCTTCATTACTAGATGGGATTTTGTTTGACCTGTCACTACAAAAGGCAACCTTTTGTGATGAGATAAAAAGTAAACCAGCTATGGGACCTATTGTTGTTGATAAATAGCATTGGTATGCCTTCAACAGTTTCTCGGCTTCTCTAACACTAAACAGTTGCTTGAAAATCTTCTCCACCCCTTCTACTTAAAGAATTCTCGCCCCTAAACTCAACTTTCCCTTCACAGTTTCACTGATCTTTGGCCCCACCCTCACTGCAGTTTAAAAAATTACTTTAGTTTTCACATACATACATGCATGTATATATATATATATATATATTTAGAATTTTAGAGTGGTTGATTTCATACCATGTTCTCGGACTCATCAACTTTCTTCCCAATATTGTTTATCCTTTTAAGTACAAAGTTTCTTTTGCCTGCAATTTCCAAAGCTTTGTCATTAATACCAAAAACACATCTTCATTATTAATTTCTAGACATATAACAGATTAAAATGTAGCCACCTACCATTTCTAAATGTGTTAGACCCTTCAACAGATGATGGGATTTGATACTGACCAGCAGAATCCGGTAAGTATCATCTTGGTGTTCGCTTGACTCCATACATTATTGCTTTGACTGGAACAAGAATGACTTGTCCAAGTATTTGGTTCTTCGTTTTTTTTATGGATGAAATGGAAATATGATCAAGGAAGAGATGTTGTTTTTGGTGATGATTGATGATTTATGAATGAATCTTTGGTCACATGTTAGTATAAATTATGATATTTGCAAATGTATCTGAGCTGTCATATGATAATTTAAGCTGACAGTAATTTTATATACGTATATGATTTGTGTATGAAATGTTATACATGATTTATGGGGCAGGATTGTAAATTTGTATATGATTTTGATTATGTATAAGATATATGTCTGTATCTATTCTGCTATGTAATAGATCTGAAATTAAATCTGTAATTATGTTTTCTTTAAAATTACACACTAGGTTATGAAAACTCACTTCCTGTTTGTCTATCACTTTCAGGTAACCCTCAGACTTAGGCGAGTCAGTGCGACGGGAGCTTGGTTATGACCATAATTTCATAAATTTAATTTATTTAAATTTGGTTTTGAGAGTTTTGTAAATTTTGGACTATCTAGACATTTTTTGGTCGTTTTGGGTTTTGGACTTTATTTCCGTTTTTCGCACAGTATCGCTTACACGTTTTATCGATAAGGTTTATTTTACTGCAAAACAATGGGATTCAAATCAACAAACTGTGATTTCCAAGATAACATTTTAAGAATTTCATTGCCATGTTATACATTTTTTGGAGAACATAAATAAACAAAGTTTTCACAAAATAGTTAAGTAAGATATGTAACGCCCTAATTTTCATATTTTGGTTTCTGTGAATTTTTACACAAATATGTATTTGCTTCAATGGTTAAGTGTTCTGGGTGTGTTTGAGAGGTCTTGGGTTCAAGCCCTACCTTTAGCAACTTTTGGAATTTTGGTTATCTTTGATCCAAGCCTTACCCTTGATAAGTGGCCTTTTGTAGAATTTCTTGTTAATTCATATCAGAATGAGCCTGCTGGTTGGAGTGGTAAGGGGGTCTGTGTGTTGGAGGTCCTGTGTTTGAATCCCTGCTTTGACTGACAGAATTTCAGTGGAGTTAAATCTAAGCAGTGAGTGGTTATGATAGTGGATGTAGTAGGATTTGGGTAAAACTTAATTTTTGCTCGTTTGACTGACGAAATTTCAGTGGAGTTAAAATTTTGAGTAGTGGGTGGTTATGATAGTGGATGTAGTAGGATTTGGGTAAAACTCAGCTTTTCCCCAAAAATCTCTCCCTCTTAAATTTGACGTTTCATGCTTCCTCTTCCTGCATTATTTTCTTTTCTTCCTTTTCCCTTTTCTTCTTGCTTTTTCTTTATTTGGGCATAATTATCTCCTATTTTCGGAGTTCGATTCAAGGTGGTTGTGTGTTGGTAAGTAAGGGTTAATGTGTTTTGCTCGATTAGGGAGTTGTTCTTTAAATCAGTGTTTTGTATTCTCGAATCTATTCATTGGACTTAAAATTTTGTTCTGATCAGTAGCGAATCATGATGACGCGGACTTACCTCTCGTGGAATCACAAATGGAGGCGTTCGAGGATTCGGGTAAGCATTGAATACTCAAATTTTACCTTTCTCTGTTTTGAGGAAATTCAATTTAATATCGATTCAAGCATTTAATTCAGGGTTTAATCGGTAAATTTTAGATGTTGGTGATCGCAGGAGTGTTTTGACATCGAATTTGTATCAGGTGTGTACCTGAAACACAGAAAACAAGGTTTCAGCAGAAGCCAAAAAACTGCACTGTTGACGCCATAGGGGCGTGTGGTCGCCTGTGTGGATGGCCGTGTACGAGACACAGCCGTGTGATCTACGAAGGCTTGGCCGTGCGCAGGACACGATCGTATGGTAGCCGGTACGAGGCCATGTAAGCCACACGAGCTAGGCTAAGTTTGGCGTATGGGCCACACGGGCATGTGGGCCCACACGGGCATGTCACACGAGTGTGTGGATTTTAGGCCAGGCAATGTGGACCATAGGGCCAAAGCTAATGTGGACGTGTGGGCCACACGGGCGTGTTCTAAAATTTTCCCTAGGGCCGCACGGGCGCTCCGATCAACTGTGGGCCTACTGTAGATTGGTAAGGGCTAATTAAACCCTAATTTGTATGCTATGATATCCTGATAGACTGATCTGAGTAGGATACTAAATGTATGCCTGACATTATGCTATACGTATATCTGATATATGTATTTATGCATGTTGAGCATGTTAAAATTGTCATATTTGTATATGATTTCTGTATCTATTATTGGGGTGGGATTTATATTTGATAAGGAAGTATTCTGTTCGAAGTTAATCGCCTATATTCTGGCAGCTTCGCTGCATATATTCTGATATGTGTCTTAATGGCACAATGTGGTGTGTAGGGATGGGTGGGTGTTTTAAACCCCACATGGTGTGACGGGATGGTCGGAGATGGTGTGTAGAGGATGGGGGTAGGATTTATGCATATTTGCTTCTATAATCTGAATTTGAATCTTGATCTGAATCTGAATCTGAATCTGAAATTGTGTCTGTTTCTGGCTGTGTTTATTATTCAATATGTTTGTATGATTAATTCTGATGGGTTACACATTGAGTTTTCGTAAACTCACATATGTTGTCTATTTTGTCTAGTAATCCACAGACTTAGGCGGATCAGTGCGGCAGAGACTCAAAGGTGACCACTCGACCTAAGTTGTTTAAACTTAGCAATTTATGGTTTTATTTATGTTTTTTGGTAATCATTTTGAGAGTTTATAATTTTTGGGACTCTCTGGACTTTTTGGTTTTAAACTGATGATTTTGGTTTGCTGATTTTCTGCATGCTTGGTTAAATTGTTTTATGAAATTGATGGTTTTTACTCAAAAAGAGGACTTCCTAAAAATACGATTTGGATTTCTAAATGTATCGATTTTGTTAGACTTCCGTTGTAAAATAGGTTTTGGCAAATAAACCAATTAATTAACGTTTTCGAAATGGATATAAAGTATATGAGTTAAGTAACAGAATGAATTTACGCAACTAAACCCATTCTCTGTGACTTCTCCGGATTCGGCCATAACGTCTAGGCCAGGTTTGGGGTGTTACATTTAGTGATATCAAATCCAGGTTACAAAACTTGGCTGTGAATTTTGAGTTCCAAAATTGTGATTCAAAAAGAATTGGTTTTTAAATAATTTAAATAAATTGAATAATTTGAGAAAGTATGTGGTACACCAAATCTCCGGCGCTGATCTTGTAAGTATCTCTATAATTAGATAGAACTATTCTGAAACACTGTAGATAGTACTTTCTAAAAACTATACTAAAATAGTTAGAGACTGAAACTTCTGAAAACAATTCTGAACTTCTGATAATTTATGCATAAAATATCTGTCAAAAAATATTGAGAATTTGAACTTTTATGTCTGTGTTGAGAATTTGATGACATCGGTCGTCCGACAAAAAATGTCATATGTTTTTTGATCCCCAAGAATTTAAAGTATCTAATGTCACAGAAGGATCTGAATTTGAAACAACATAGATGGCTTGAACTATTGAAAGATTGTGAGCAGTTATCAAGTAACCTTTGGGAAAGCAGATATAGTTGCAAATGCTTGAATGGAAAACCTTTGATTATTTTGTGAGTATTTGATACATGATTAATCTTATTTGATGACGGTTTAAATCTAGCTAAATTAGAAGCTAAAGTGATGTTTCTTTGCAAGATTGAGAACCTCAGGAATGTGATAGTGAGTGCTAAACTAAACGAGTACAGTGTGAGACAACTTTTGACTCTAAATTTCAGGTCAGACCTGATGACTGTTATCATTATTCCAAGATAGAATTTGCGTACTGAGTATGTAACATCCTAAAATCGGGGTCTCTGCATTTTTGTGTGTTTGCATGTGTATTGTATGGTAGATGTGTTAGTTTGGACTACTTTAGGGTCTAGGCTCAAGTTTTGGATAGGCCAGACCCATAGTAGAAATTTTTGTTTTGAGTGCTTGGAAAGAGAGCTGATAGAGCTAGGGGTTAAGTATATTTGGTGGCAGGTTTTGTCACAAGAAGAGAGGTAGTAAAGTGGCAAAGAGGCGCCACTTAGAGCTCAAGGAAGTAACGCCACAAGCAGGGGGAAAGAGCCTTGGTTCGAGCTACAGGAATCCCTCTTTGGGTATTTCTTTTTTACGCTAGAACTGAGAGGAGTTGTGCTCAGGTGGAACTCTGGTGGATAGATGTTGAACAAGTCAATAGATTCAAATGGGTGGAGAAGAGAAATTTGTGGAATTTGAAGAATTCAAACTTGTTTGAATGGTTGGTCAGGAGAAAAATAAGGAGAGAAAAGAGGGATTGAAGTGGGGGAAGGCTTAGCCGAATGGTGGGAGTAGCTATGAGAGCTGGAAGCATTCAGTTTTGGTGGGTGGTTGGTGTGCCGAATTTGGGTTGCTTTGGGGCATTGCTTTTCAGTATTTGGGGGGTAGGTGTTTCACTTCTTGACTTTCAGCTTTCTTTCATTTTTTGTTGTGCCGAAATCACTCTCACTTTTGGTCATTTTTGTATCTTTGATTCTTTTTCTTTTCTCTCAAAACACCCTTAGCCGAATGCTCATCTAAACTTCCCTTGGTGTCTTTTCTTTTTCTTCTCAAGTGCTTAGCCGAATTCACATTGATCATCACACCATAATTGTAGCTTATTCTTTTGCCGAAACCTCTCTACTCTTCTCTTCTTGTTCCAACACTCTGACCGAATATCAACCCTTGAAGACCTCTCTATTTTCTTTTTCTCTCGTTGCTTCATGGATCGACTTCGGTATTTGGGGGGTAAGTCTTGCTCTTGGCCAAATCCCTCTTATCTTTTCTTTTCTTTCTCTATCGACTCATGGGGAACAAAAGCCGGATTTTGGCATCTGTTTTGCATGGTTCTTATTCCTCTATAAGCTGAATTCTTTTAGCACTCATAAGTGTTCTTTCGGGTTTTGTGGCAGCAGATTCATCGCGGACCATTCGTCATCACTCCTAATCGATTTCGTTAGTATAAGGGGTTAAGTGTTTCAGTTGTTCGACATCTCTTTTTTTTATGATTAAATGCCAAAGGCAGATGTTCCACATTTCTTTGGTGCTTGGTCGAATTCAGGAGGGGGTGATTGACGCCATCTGGGGTGGAGTTTTTGGGATTTGTTAGTCGTGAGCCAAGCCTAGAACCTTCGGGATCTGTCGACTTTGGTAAGGGATCTAACTCCGGGATTTCAATTCCTTATATTTTAGTTGACTTCTTTAACCCAATTTAGTGATAAGGGATATTATGGATTCGAAGGCAAATCAAGCAGCACGTGGGGTTAGATCTGAGACCCTAGCCCCTAAGTTCAAGAAGAGGGCAGTCTCAGCGGTTCGTGATTGACCACCGGGGTGTGGGCCGGCATCCGAGCAGGAGAGTAGACAAATCGCGATTGTGTCGATTAATGGCAGTACCGACGTAGAAAGTGTAGTTTTGCGCGTAATCAGATGGGTAACTCTTACACACTTCGTAGGTTAATATGATTTTGTTATGTGATTCGTTAAATGCCAGAATAGTGGCGTAAAACGTTGTTTTATGATGTGCTACCCTCATGGGTATAAGCGAGGACTCCGGGTAAGTCCCTTCTGATTTGTTTGATGTTAAATGCCTTGGTTAAAAGCTGTATATGCCATAATATGTGACTATTGTATGCAAAGCGTGACATTCATGCCATGAAAAGTATGTTCATTGATGAGAGTATTATGAGAGGAGGGGGAAGGATGATTTCAGACTGTCATCAGTGGTTTTGAGCACACAGTGCGTTGGCCCCGCTTCCTATATTTGTGACTAAGTCTCAGTGGTTTTGACCACCAGTGGTTTGGTACCACATATTGCTATCTTTTTGACTCGTCCCAGTAGTTTTGACCACAGTGGGTTGGCCCCACATATCGATATACGGGATCGTCATCAGTGGTTTTGACCACAAGGTGGGTTGGCCTCACCATATTATTTTGTGACTAAGGTCATCAGTGGTTTTGACCACACTTATCTTAATTGTGACTACGGTCATCAGTGGTTTTGACCTCATGGGGTAGAAACAGGAGTACAGATGGTTAGGTTTTGGGTTGCATGATATACATATGCACTTATGAAATTGTGTAAGAGCATGGTTATTTTCGGGATAGGGATTTACACACTGAGTCTCAATGACTCACCCCTTCCTTTACTTTTTTTTCAGGTGATTCGTAGATCGCGGATGCGGAGCCGGAGCAGACTCGAGGTGGCCGTGCACATTGTTTTTTGGGTTTTGTTTTAAATTACTAGTATAGATTTATTTACTTTAAGTTGGTTTTCGGGTTGTAATAAGGCCATTAAATTTTGCTTTGGGGATTATCTATCTGCTTAAATTATCACAGAAATTTTGTATAAGTTAAACAAAACGGCATGCCTAAACAACCTTTAAAATGAAAGTTTGCCAAAATTCACAACTTATCGGGTTTTCCAAAACTTAAACCATCGGGTAACGACAAACAAGTAGTATCAATAGGTTAACTCGGTTTTCCTAAAAATTGCAAACGGTTTTGACAACTGGGCTAAAACTATTTCAGATTTTCAATAAAAACCAATGGTTTTCTTAAAATAAGAAACTACACACAACTTTCCAAACCATGTTTTTACTAAATCAAACAACTCGTTTTAAATAATGACCCCTTCTTTCAAAATTAAATCTACAAACTGTTTTCTTAGAAATCGATTCCTCCTGTGACATACCAAATTCGGTCGTGGTGTGTTGACCGGGTTTGGGGTGTTACAATTGTGGTATCAGAGCCAAGTTCAAAAACTTGGCTGTGGGCCCGAGGCCTAAAATGTTTTAATAATCAGATTACAAAATGGTTTTAAATAGAAATGCATGATTTTGGGAAGCATGGCACCGAGTCTCCAGCACCGATCCGCCCAGGTAAGTACCCTTAACTGCTGTGTACTTGATTATGATGTTTGTGATATGAGTAATAGTAGTAGGATATTACTTTAGAGACTGAAACCCGTAGGATTGTGTGAACGTCCGAAAACAATCTCTATAACAACTGTTCATAAGACTGTGCTGTAATATCAGAGGAATAAGTCTAATGCATAAAATTCTTAAATCAGATTAATTTGGGAATCGTGGTCATGAGTACTCGAGGTCGTGGGCGTAATACACGTGGACGTGGTAGAGGTAGGATGACAGTGTCGGAACCGGTAGGGTCGGGCTATGGGTCGGAGAATGAGGTACCACCGCCACCGGCTGAGGGCGCTGAGTTTCAGGATCAGACAGGTGGTGACGACGCGGTGTCACAGGCGATGCTGCGGGTTCTGGAGAGAGTAGCTGGAGCAAGTGGAGGAACTGGAGCTCAGAAATCTGTGTTTGAACGACTCCGGGCTAATGGAGCTGAGGTATTCAGGGGTGTGTCTAGAGTGGCTCCCAATACGGCTGAGTATTGGCTAGAGGTGACAGAACGTATAATGGACGACTTAGACTTTACGGCTGAAGAAAAGCTGAAGGGGATAGTATCTCTTCTCCGGGATGAATCTTATCAGTGGTGGCTCACGGTCCGAGATGGTGCGACAGCTGATGATCTCACTTCAGATTTCTTTA
This sequence comes from Gossypium australe, assembly GCA_005393395.2. NCBI lineage: Eukaryota > Viridiplantae > Streptophyta > Magnoliopsida > Malvales > Malvaceae > Gossypium > Gossypium australe. The sequence continues at coordinate 41,168,317 of CM016626.1, read as the reverse complement.
AGGTAGCTTATCAAAAGAAGTACGTTGGGTCTAGTTACATTGATGCGCAGCGTAAAGCGTTCTTGAATTTGGTCCAGGGGAGTAAGACAGTATCGGAGTATGAGGCAGAGTTTCTTCGGTTAAGTTGTTATGCTCGGGCTATTGTGGCTACGAAACACGAGCGTTGTGTCAGATTTGAGGATGGGTTAAAAGATGAGCTGCGAATGTTGATTGCACCACAGCAGGAGAGAGAATTTACGTCTTGGTAGAAAAGGCCAAGATTGCTGAGGAAGTGAAACAGTCAGTGAGACAGAACCAGGATAGGAATTGGTATAAGAGGAGTTCAGGGTCATCAGGGTCTGTTGGGAATCCACAGAAAAGGGTTCGATATAGTGGGCCAAATCAAGCTGCAAGGCCTGCTATTACTACTCAGTGGCTGCCACGGTGTGCTCGTTGTGGGAAGTTTCATAATGGAGAATGTTGGACCAAAAACAGAGGGTGTTTCGAGTGTGGGTCAATGGAACACCGGGTAAGGGATTGTCCGCGAAGATCAGCTAGGATTCAGTCTGAGGGTCAAGGTCGTACGCAATTCAGGAGGGATGGACAGCCACCTCAGAGGGGTCGAGGTTTAGTCAGGGGTGGTAATGGTAATAGACGAGGTCGCGGGGCACAGGGCAAAGATGCCGGGAATACTGATGCAAGACAGCCTGGATTGGTCTATGCAGCGAGACGTCGAGAGGAGGGTGACGCACCGAACGTCATAACCGGTACGTTCTTAATTTTTGGACTACCTTATATTGCTTTAATTGATGTTGGTTCGACGCACTCGTATGTTGCCAGTAGCATAGTGGAAACTTTGAACTTAGCCTTTGAGATTCCTTCTAGGGAGATTACAGTAATTAGCCATCTAGGTCACTCTGTAGAAGTAAACAAACTTTATAGGGATGTACCCCTAGAACTCCAAGGGGTCGTGTTTTTGGCTGATCTTATGGAACTGCCTTTCGGGGAGTTCGATTTGATCCTAGGGATGGACTGGCTAGTAAAGTACCAAGCGAGTTTGAACTGCGCAGCTAAGCGTATGGTATTGAGAACCGTTGAGGGTGAAGAGGTGGTGATGATAGGTAATAGAAGAGATTATCTATCCAATGTTGTGTCCGCTTTGAAGGCCGAGAAGATGGTGAGGAAAGGATGTGAGGCGTACATGGTTCATGTTTGTGCTTTGGAGGCTAAGGAATTAGTGGTAGAGAATGTTCGCACGGTAAAGGAATTTACCGATGTATTTCCAGAGGAGCTTTCGGGTTTAACCCCAAATCGTGAGGTTGAGTTTGGGATAGATCTGTTACCGGAAACCGCGCCAGTGTCTATTGCTCCATATAGGATGGCGCCAAAAGAGTTAGTAGAACTGAAAGCACAGATTCAGGAATTGTTGGACCGAGGCTTTATCCGGCCGAGTGTTTCACCTTGGGGAGCACCTGTGCTTTTTGTTAAGAAGAAAGACGGTACAATGCGGATGTGTATAGACTACCAACAGCTGAACAAGTTGAAGATCAAGAACAAGTATCCGTTGCCAAGGATAGATGATCTGTTCGATCAGCTTAAGGGTGCATCAGTCTTTTTAAAGATTGATTTAAGGTTGGGGTATCACCAGCTCAAGGTGAAGGAGGCTGATATTCACAAGACAGCGTTTCGTACTCGGTATGGGCACTACGAGTTCTTGGTAATGCCATTTGGGTTGACAAATGCGCCAGCAGCGTTCATGGACATGATGAATCGGGTGTTTCAGCCGTACTTGGACCGGTTCGTAGTAGTATTTATAGACGATATTTTGGTGTACTTGAGATCGGAGGAGGAGCATGATGAGCATCTACGTGTGGTTTTACAGATTCTGAGAGAGAAGCAATTATTCGCAAAGTTTAGTAAGTGCGAATTTTGGTTAAAGGAGGTAACTTTTTTGGGTCATGTGGTGTCAGCTGAGGGAATTAGAGTGGATCCTCGAAAGATTGAGGCGGTGTTGGATTGGAAACCACCTAAGTCGGTGGCAGAAATTCAGAGTTTCCTAGGCTTGGCAGGATATTACAGAAGATTTGTGGAAGGGTTTTCCTTGATAGCAGCACCGTTGACCAAGTTGCTGAGGAAAGGAGTTCCATTTGTGTGGTCAGACAAGCAGCAGGAAAGTTTTGATAAGTTAAAGAGGATTCTGACAAAAGCTCAGGTTTTGATTCAGCCTGAGGCAGGGAGGGAGTTCACAGTTTACTGTGATGCGTCGCATACTGGTCTTGAATGTGTGCTGATGCAAGAGGGTAAGGTAGTGGCGTATGCGTCTCAGCAGTTGAGACCTCACAAAGTGAATTACCCGACGCATGACCTGGAGTTGGCTGCAGTAGTTTTCACCCTAAAAATTTGGAGACATTACTTGTATGGGGAGAAGTCCATCGTCTACACGGATCACAAGAGTTTGAAGTACCTGTTGACTTAGAAAGAGTTGAATTTGAGGCAGCGAAGGTGGATCGAGTTGTTGAAGGACTAGGACTGCTCGAATGAATATCATCCGGGTAAGGCTAACGTAGTGGCTGACGCATTGAGTCGCAAGGTGGTAGCAGACTTGAGAGCAATGTTTGCTCACCTGAGTTTGTATGACGACGGAAGTTTGCTAGCAGAGTTACAAGTGAAGCTGTCATGGGTTAGTCAGGTTAAGGAGAAGCAGTTGGTGGATGAAGACTTAAGTGCTCGATGTTTACAAGTGCAGAATGGTGGATTGGAGGGTTATAGCTTGAGTGGTGATGGAGTGTTATGTTTCCAAGGGAAAGTTTGTATGCCGAAAGACGTTGAGTTAATGCATAAGATCTCCAAGAGGCACATAGTAGTCCATACGCTATGCATCCTGGGGGTAGCAAGATGTATCGAGACTTGAGGGAACAATTTTGGTGGCCGGGGCTGAAGCGTGAGGTAACGGAATTTATGGGTAAGTGTCTGACATGTCAGCAAGTCAAAGCTGAACATCAGGTACCTTCGGGTCTATTGCAGCCGATCAAGATTCCGCAGTGGAAATGGGAAAGGATTACGATGGATTTCGTTACTGGGTTACCTCTTACGCCTAGCAAGAAGGATTCAGTTTGGGTGATTGTTGGTCGTTTGAGTAAGCGGCTCATTTTATACCGGTTAGAGTGGATTATTCGCTTCAAAGGTTGGCTAAGTTGCATGTGGCAGAAATAGTGAGACTGCATGGAGTACCAGTATCGATTATTTCGGATAGGGATCCCAGATTCACGTCAAGGTTTTGGAAAATGTTGCATCAGGCTTTGGGTACAAGACTGGATTTCAGCACGGCATTTCATCCGCAATCAGATGGGCAGTCGGAAAGGGTAATCCAGGTTTTAGAGGATATGTTGAGGGGTTGTGTTTTGGACTTCAGGGGTATTTGGGAAGAATATCTACCGTTGGCAGAGTTCGCGTACAACAACAGCTATCAGGCAAGTATCCAGATGGCACCGTACGAAGCACTGTATGGGCGTAAGTGTCGTACTCCTACGTGTAGGACAGAATTGGGTGAGCGTCAAATATTGGGTCCAGAGTTAGTGACGGAAACAGAAGATAAGGTTAAGCTGATTCGAGCTCGTCTGAAAGAGGCTTCAGACAGGCAGAAGTCTTATGCTGATCTCAAGCGAAGGGATATAGAGTTTGCAGTGGGTGACAAGGTCTTTCTTAAGGTATCGCCATGGAAAAAGGTGCTGAGGTTTGGTCGGAAGGGCAAGCTGAGCCCTAGGTTTATCGGGTCGTATAAAGTATTGAAGCTTGTGGGACCAGTAGCTTATCAACTCGAGTTGCCAGCAGAAATGAGTCAAATCCATGACGTGTTTCATGTTTCCGTGCTTAGGCGCTATTGATCAGATCCATCGCATGTTGTGCCAGTGGAGGAGATTGAGGTGAGTCCGAATTTGTCTTTCGAAGAAGAACCAGTGCAGATTCTGGATCGTGATGTCAAGGTCTTGCGCAGGAAGTTGGTTCCTTTGGTAAAGGTTCTTTGGCAGAATTAGGGAACCGAGGAGGCTACGTGGGAACCAGAGGATGTGCGCGGCAGCAATACCCTCAACTCTTTTGACCAGGTAATTTCGGGGCCAAAATTATTTTTTAAGGGGGTAGAACTGTAACATCCTTAAATTGGGGTCTCTGCATTTTTGTGTGTTTGCATGTGTCTTGTATGCTAGGTGTGTTAGTTTGGACTACTTTAGGGTCTAGGCTCGAGTTTTGGATAGGCTAGAGCTATAGTAGAAATTTTTGTTTTGAGTGCTTGGAAGGGGAGCTGATAGAGCTAGGGGTTAAGTATATTTGGTGGCAGGTTTTGTCACAAGAAGAGAGGAACTAAAGTGGCAAAGAGGCGCCACTTAGAGGTCAAGGAAGTGACGCCACAAGTAGGGGGAAGGAGCCTTGGTTCGAGCTGCAGGAATCCCTCTTTAGGTATTTCTTTTTGACGTCAGAACTGAGAGGAGTTGTGCTCAGGTGGAACTCTGGTGGATAGATGTTGAACAAGTCAACAGATTCAAAACGGGTGGAGAAGAGAAATTTGTGGAATTTAAAGAATTCAAACTTGTTTGAATGGTTGGTCAGGAGAAAAATAAGGAGAGAAAAGAGGGATTGAAGTGGGGGAAGGCTTAGCCGAATGGTGGGAGTGGCTATGAGAGCTGGAAGCATTCGGTTTTGGTGGGTGGTTGGTGTGCCGAATTTGGGTTGCTTTGGGGCATTGCTTTCTGGTATTTGGGGGGTAGATGTTTCACTTCTTGACTTTCAGCTTTCTTTCATTTTTTGTTGTGCCGAAATCACTCTCACTTTTGGTCATTTTTGTATCTTTGATCCCTTTTCTTTTCTCTCAAAACACCCTTAGCCGAATGCTCATCTAAACTTCCCTTGGTGTCTTTTCTTTTTCTTGTCAAGTGCTTAGCCGAATTCACCTTGATCATCACACCATAATTGTAGCTTATTCTTTTGCCGAAACCTCTCTACTCTTCTCTTCTTGTTCCAACACTCTGGCTGAATATCAACCCTTGAAGACCTCTCTATTTTCTTTTTCTCTCGTTGCTTCATGGATCGACTTCGGTATTTGGGGGGTAAGTCTTGCTCTTGGCCGAATCCCTCTTATCTTTTCTTTTCTTTCTCTATCGACTCATAGGGAACAAAAGCCAGATTTTGGCATCTGTTTGGCATGGTTCTTATTCCTTTATAAGCCGAATTCTTTTAGCACTCATAAGTGTTCTTTCGGGTTTTGTGGCAGCAGATTCATCGCGGACCATCGTCATCACTCCTAATCGGTTTCGTTAGTATAAGGGGGTAAGTGTTTCAGTTGTTCGACATCTCTTTTTTTTATGATTAAATGCCAAAGGCAGATGTTCCACATTTCTTTGGTGCTTGGCCGAATTCAGGAGGGGGCTGATTGACGCCATCTGGGGTGGAGTTTTCGGGATTTGTTTGTCGTGAGCCAAGCCTAGAACCTTCGCGATCTATCGACTTTGGTAGGGGATCTAACTCCGGGATTCCAGTACTTTGGTAGGGGTTAGATCTGAGACCCCAGTCCCTAAGTTCAAGAAGAGGGCAGTCTCAGCGGTTCGTGATTGGCCACCGGGGTGTGGGCCAGCATCCGAGCAGGAGAGTAGACAATTACTAGTATGGATTTATTTACTTTAAGTTGGTTTTCGGGTTTTAATAAGGCCTAAACAACCTTTAAAATGAAAGTTTGCCAAAATTCACAACTTATCGGGTTTTCCAAAACTTAAACCATCGGGTAACGACAAACAAGTAGTATCAATAGGTTAACTCAGTTTCCCTAAAAACTGCAAACGGTTTTGACAACTAGGCTAAAACTATTTCGGATTTTCAATAAAAACCAATGGTTTTCTTAAAATAAGAAACTACACACAACTTTCCAAACCATGTTTTTACTAAATCAAGCAACTCATTTTAAATAATGACCCCTTCTTTCAAAATTAAATCTACAAACTGTTTTCTTAGAAATCGGTTCCTCCTGTGACACACCAGATTCGGTCGTGGTGTGTTGACCGGGTTTGGGGTGTTACAGAGTAATTCAGAGCTTATGCAGAAAATTTTGTACGAAGCTCAGTAGTAGCTCATTTATTCATTCAGGGATTAATAAAATGTATAGTTATTTGAAATAGATGTTTTGGTGATCGAGTACGTAACATAATAGATTGGTTGAGTTATATGTTTCAGAGACTATCCGATCAAAAATCGTACAGAAAGTAAAAGTGATTCGTGGCAGTTTAGAATCCACTTCAGATTGTCAGAAAATGTATATGAATTTGAAACATGAGGATATGAAATTCCCGTTCAGCGATAGCATGCTTCCGAAAGTATTCCCTTGGAAATCTATTCAAAATGTGTTTTTTTATCTATATTGCGATGGTATCGATTTGGACTCGTTGGATATGAATTCTCCGATGGGGATTAAGATTTAGTCGATGTGCTGTATAACGAAGGAATCGATCAGAATTTTGACACGAGAGATTAAAAAAAAATTGGGAAATAAAAACATAACCTTAGTGAGAGTTCTTTGGCAGTGGCACGCTATCGAGGAGTCTACGTGGAAATCGAATTTATATTCTGGTAAGATTTTCGGGGACAAAAATCCATCAAGAGGGAGAGTTGTAACAGTTCGATTTTGGGTCTAGTCGGAACAGTGGTTTTGGGACCACAAATTTGACATAGAGAAATTTATTTTTATTATATTTTTATGGTCTACAGTTTTACGAAATGATTTCGTGAAAATTTCGTTCAAAAATTTTGACGTTTGGGCACACAATTTAGTTAAAAGGACTAAATTGCAGAAAGTGCAAAACTTGAATTCTATATGTTAAAGGTGTCCAATTGCTATGAAATTTTAAATTAGAGGTCCTTAAATGGTAATTAGACCATTGGTTAAGTTGGTGGACAAAAATGGACATGGTTTGGTATGCTTCTAAAGTTTTTTATTAAGGGCATTTTAGTAATTTGGTAATTAAAATGAATTAAAAAGCCAAAATTTGTTCATATTCTTCCCCATGGCTGAATTTTACAAGGAGAAACCATGGCTAGGGTTTGTCAAGCTTTCAAACTCGATTGTAAGTCCGTTCTTGCCCCGTTTTTAATGCTCTTTACTTTTTTAAAGTTGTAACCCGATCTAGCTATTTCTACCACTAATTTAAGATATGATCAAGGTCTAGGGTTTTACCCATGTTGAATATTTTTGTATTTTGATGTTTGATGGTAGAAAATGCATGTTTATTGTTTGTTAAACAAGTTTTGCTAAGTGATTTTCGGTAAAAATGTCAAAAAGGACTTATTTGTAAAAGTTATAAAATGAGTAGAAAAATGTGAATAAATAAAAATGTGGGCTGTTATGAGTATGAAAATGGTTCGGCTAGGCTTGGGATTTGAAGAAATTGAATGAAATTCATTTTACGAGCCTAGGGACTACATTGTAAAATGTAAAAAGTTTAGGGGTAAAAATCTAATTTTTCAATAATGTGACTTTTGGACTGAAATGAATAATGTGTTGATTAAATGATATGAATTTGGTATTATAGATCAAGAAAAACGAGGTCTGAAATTAGAATGGGGGGAAAAACGAGTATTTGACGATTAGGTCATTTTCGCCATTTTTAAATCGAGGTAAGTTCGTATGTAAATAATGCATTGTTATGTATATGTTTTAAATGCTTTAATATTGTATGAATTGTGATTGACTCCTTGGACATATTCGACAAAGTTTCGTCAAGCGAGAAATCCCGGTTGAACCTTAGGAATAGATAGGATACAAATGTCATGACATTAGGGTTACTGAGATTACGTGTAAGACCATATCTGGGTTATGGCATCGATATGAGACTCCGTGTAAGATATTATTTGGGATATGGCATCGATATGAGACTTCATGTAAGACCATAGTTGGGCTATTGGCATCGATATGAGATTACATGTAAGACCATATCAGGATATGGCATTGGTATGGTACTGTGTGTACTAGATTCTCGAGTATCCGATAATATTCCAAGTGATTCAACGGGAAATTCAACGGGTATGTTAAAGAAGAGAAAGAGCATCTAAGTATTATGAATTAGTACAGGTGTATACATAAAGTTTATAAGCATTGACTTCATGATATTGTGAGTTCATGGTTTCCACGAGAACGTTTTTGTGAAAGCCTTGTGATTTTTGGTCTATACTTGTGATGTAAGAAGTACATGGTAAATTCGGTTGGTGATCGTGTAATTGGCTTTCAGGCCAAATTAAGTTATGATATAGCACGATTCATTCACACAAATTGTGATTTATTGGATATGAGAAAAAGGAAAGATTGGCATAATTGCCCATTAAAATGATTATGGAAGTATGAAAAGATATGAACTTACTAAGCTATATTGCTTACCCCCTTCCTTTCCCATGTTTTATAGTGCCGTTGTGCTAACTCGGATTGGAGACCATCGGATATCCTATCACACTATCAAGCTATCACTTTGGGTATTGATGAATTCAAGTATTTTGAGTTTATGGAAGGTATAGGGATTTGGCGTTTGGGTTATATGTGTTATTATTAATTTGTCCATATGTTGGCTTATAATGGTTTATGGTTCATTTTCGTATATAGCCATGGAAGTTGGCTAATATTGGTTATGAGTATATTTATATACTAATGTCATTTGTGAATGCGGAATCTTGCATGATTTGGTGTGGAAAGGTTGATGTTCTAAGCATGATAAATAATGGCATAAGGATGACATGTTATTATCTTGGTTGTGGTTGTTTAGTTGCTTTTATATGCTTGAATTTGTGCCATGTGATATTGTATTGATGTGTGCAAGTGAGGGTGGCAAAATGGCTTTGTTAATAGCCTTGTTTTTTACCACAAGGGTAGACACACACGTCTAGGCCGTAAGTGACACACGGTCTGCCCCACGGGCATGTGTTCCACCCGTGTGTCCCCTACACCTTAATTGTTGCAAAACAGAATGTCCAGAATTTAGCACATGGGCAGAGACACGGGCATGTGTCCCAGCGTGTGTGCTACACAGCCTAGCACATGGGCGTGTGGCACGGCCATGTGGCACAAGTTAGAGAGCACCCTAATTTGAACACGGTCTGAAGCACGGGCGTGTCTCAGGGTCACACAGGCGTGTCCCTTGGACCACACGGGCGTGTGAGCCCTGCATCTAGTAAAAACTTTCTAAGTTTTATAAAAATTCCCTGAGTTCTTGGTTTTGTCCCGAACCACCTCCAAAGCATGGTTTGAGCCTCGTAGGCTCATAATAGGGACTTTATGATTGAATATGAATGGTTTTAATTTGGACGCAAATTTTATGAGTTGGAATTGTGTGATTGCTTGTGTTATAAGTCCGGTAATGCCTCGAGCCCTATTCTGGTGTTGAATACGGGTAAGGAGTGTTACAAGGACAATTTGGTGCTATATGTCCTTCTTCATCACATATAAAACATTTACATATTTGTTTGTTAGGTTTTTTAGGAGTTTTTCTTCTAATAAATCTTTTCTTTTTATTATAACCAAAAAATTTCTTATTTCCTGGTTTCCATTTAACCAGCTTATATCTTCTATTTTTCTTTTTATTTTTCTTATAAGTATTAGGACGTACTAATTTACATCCAAATTCCCATTCATTTTCTAGAATTTTTGTACAATGCTTATTTCTTAGTTTATGCTTAACTTGTTTAGAAGTCTTACTTTGTAAACAATGCATAGTTATTCTTTCTTTTGTAAAATTAATTCTATTTCATATAGAATCTATATTTTTTGGTTCTACACCAGCTATTTTACTATGCTTTTCTAAATAAGAATCGTACTTTTTTTATACAAATTACATCCCATGGTGGTGGTAATTTATGAAAATATTGGTTTTTCCAGAAATTTATATTTTCATTTTTTAATTTTTGATATTCATGAAGAATTTTTTTAGAAAATTCTTCTAGGTATCTTATGTCACATAATTTTATTTTTGACAATACATAACTAGACAGACAATCCTGATCTTTTTTATCAAGCATATCCACAAAATTTTGTTTTTAGAATAAAAGTTAACCCTTTTAATAAATCTTTGGGAGTTCCAATCTGGTTGATTAACTGCCTTTTATGTTCTTTTCATTTTTCTGATTCTTCCCATCTTCTTAGGAATTGTAAAACATCTCCTTGAAATGTTCCAACAAAGTAATTTAAAAAAATTTCTTTTGACCACATGTTATTGTTAACAACTATAGTCATATATTGTGCCCAATCATCTATGGTTTTTTCATAGTCTGCTATAGTAATATTAGTTAGATTTAAATAAATTCC